>CAJNIZ010043204.1:1808-15139 GCA_905231905.1 Symbiodinium pilosum
CTAAACCCCTCAAACCCCTAAACCTAAACTCTAAACCTAAAACCCCTAAACCCTAAACCCCCTAAATCCCTCAAACCCCTAAACCTAAACTCTAAACCTAAACCCCTAAGCCCCTAAACCCCTAACCCCTAAACCCCTAAACCCTAAACCCAAAATCGTTTAGGGGTTAGGGACTTTAGATCCCCTAAAATAGCAACCCAGGAACCCCTAAAACCCCTAAACCTAAACCCTAAACCTAAACTCTAAGCTTAAACCCCTAAACCCCTAAATCCCCGAAGTTAGCAACCCAGGAACCTTTGGGAGCCTGAGGAGGCGTGGATCCTTTACGTGCTGCTCAGCCTGCACCAGGGGTTTTGGGGATTCAAGGATTTAGGGTTTAGGGTTCAGGGTTTAGGGTCTAGGGGTTTAGGGTGTAGGGGTTTAGGGTTTAGGCTTGAGGAGCTTAGGGCTTAGGGTTTAGGGGCTTCATCTTTTTATCGAACTTTGTCATAACGAGTTAAAACCTGACTAGGGAACCGGACTTATATCTAACCAGGAGCCTCAAGTTTCCTCAGCCATGGCACCACACCCAACGCCCCACACCCTAAACCCTAACCTCAACGCCCTAAAAACTGCACTAATTCCGAGGCCCTAAGCATGCAAAGCGGACGTTTGAAAGCTTGAAGAAGCCCCAAGCACCAAACAGCAAGCGCGAGGTTGAACGCAGTCAAGGCCAAGGAGCTTTTCCAGCTCGGCGAGGAGTACATTATCCGCGATGGCCAGGCACGGGTTTTGGTGAGGATTGGAGGTTTGGAGAGTCTCAGTAGCTCAGGGGGTGACCTTCACGAAGCCTGTTGAGCCTTACGTTTATATAATCCTATTATAATTAAGAGCTTGTGTGTACTGCGTTTAGAGGAAGGCTCTGGTGGATTCCAAGCCTAGGTGAAGAGGTTTGCCTTACATTTCTTCGGGGCTCTTAGTCTTAGGGTTTAAGGGGTAGAGGCTGAAAGCCCGGCAGTAAGTGGGGGAATTCAGATGCAGTCCGTGAGAGGGCTCAGGAGAGTGTTGGGGATCCAGGCCCAGACTCCTAACCAAGGCTAGTACGCAACTTAGTCTCCCATAAATCTCCGCTTCGAATTGCCGATGAAACCCAACATCGGAGAACCCATTAGTCACACTGTACGTATCCATGAACCTTGAAGAAGAGACAGGTCGGAATTGTGGACCCCAAATCCTGAACTCTCTTTATCACCAGAAGCCCCTATATAACCCCAGTAGTGAACACCAGTGTTTCCCAACAGGCCGGGGTCGCCACCCTTTAAACCCTAAACCCAAAGCCCTAAACCCTAAGCCCTATACCTTAAACCCTAAGCCCTAAACCCTAAACTTGAAGCCCTAAACCCTAAACCTAATAGAACCCCGATATAACCCTAATATAACCCCAATATAGCCCCAAATGTAACCCCAATAGAACCCTAATATAACCCCAATAGAACCTAAGAAGGCAGAGGATGCCATTGCGGATACCTTCCTAAACCCTAAACCCTAAACCCTAAACCCTAAACCAGACAGAGGTGGCCATTGTGGATACCTTCACGGGCCGAGTCCTGGAGGGCCGCCGATGGTCGGATGGCATGCACCAGGCCATCGAGACCAAGGCTTGGCCTGTTAAGCTTTAGGGATGAAGGTTAAGGGTTTAGAGTTTAGGGATCAGGGTTTAGGGTTTAGGGTTTAGGGATCAGGGTTTGGGGTTTAGGGAGGCAAGTTGCTCGCAGACGGAATGAGGTATATTGATGCGATTGCCAAACATTGTGATCTGGTGCAGTAGCGGGATGGCTATGGTCTCAGCAATGCCTGGCATTGGCATGTTGGTGTTTTCCTCCTTGTCTCGTTAGGAGGGCGCTTCACAGTTGAATTTGGATGGCTTCATGAGGAGGGTATGCGTTGTGCGGCATGGGAATGTTCGTGATGTTTGCCAGCCTTGGCTGTCGTACTTGCAATTCGAGTTTTGGGGCATAAGCCTTGAGATCCTTTTGGAGGAGTGGATTTACAAAGCCTTTCACAGTGACTCTCAACAGTTCCATCAAACTAGCTTCAGTACGTTCAACAAAGTAGTCACGTATCAACTAGTGCCTCATTTGGTAGCAACCGATTTGCTGGGACTGCTTTAAGCATCGGCCAGTCGGGCTACTTCCGGGCAGCATTCATCCAAAGCCTGTTGCAAAAAAGGGATTAGGGGTAGGGTTTAGGGTTGTGGGGGAAGTTCCTTGAATACAATATTTGATTTCTGTTCTCGATGGTCCTAAGAGCCAGCTGAAAGTACGATTTCTACCAGCGGTCCAGGGAACTAGATAGAGCATGTGAAGTCGTGTCTTTATTGTGTTTTCTGGTGAGTGTGTACAGCTATCCTTAGGAATTTTTGCGAGAGTGTATATTTGATGTTCAAGTGGGGAGACCTGCACGTAAGCAGAGTAAAGCCATGGGTCATATAAGGGCACTGTAAGTGGCATATAGAGGCTATGTCAGAAAGATATAGGCCAAATTTTGGGATTTGAGGTTTCTGGGGGTGTCTGTAACGATGTTTTTAGTTTGTGCTTCCTACAGATCGCCAATATACAGCTAAAGCCTTCCTTTTGGAGGGTTCCAGGGCAGATTTAGGTTTGCATATGCTTTGGGAAAAATGTCAGGGAAAAAAAAGTGTACAGGGTTTTGCGAAAAGGGTGCGGGTAAATGACATGGAACTGAGCTTACATATCGGGTTTCCTGGCTCCATGTCCGGTATCCCCTTGCATTGTCTGGGGTATGGGCTTTTACTCGCCCAGTTTGTTTTCTTCCTGGGGGATAGAGATTAAGTTTACGGTTCTGGAGCAGCAAGCTTCGTGAGAATTATGACGAGTTCTATGCTTGCCTTAATGATGTGTCAGGTTGCTAACAGCAAATGAGTACCATGGCTGGTAGTTGCTGGTTGCCGCTGAAATCAACGTACCCTATGTCTTCTTGCAGCTAGCTAGCAGCATGTTACACGGATAAACGGGTGGTCCATCTTGTTGTGGGAAACTTGAGAGAAACTTGAGAAAGAGGCGTTGTTTTCAGCTGTCTAAGCACAAAGACCTTACATTGAGCTGCCTGCCAGGAAAACATCGACGTGAGTGTGCGATCCCAGGTTTCTGCGCAGATCACTTACCAGTGCCTCGCTAGCAAGACTTCCTTTGGATGCCACGGAGTGAGCAGAAATTTCCACGATATGCCAGGGAGGCCTTACCATTCCGCTTGTTTATAGATCCCTGGGGTCTGAGCCTTCGGATGAAAATATTATCCGCATCCAGTTGCAAAAAAGTGCCGTGGGCAGTTGAGGCAAGAAAGTGTGACATTGATCATTTGAAACACATGACCGTAACTTGCGCCCGCACTTTGAACCCTAAACCCTAAGCACTAAAGTTGAAAAACCTTAAACCCCACACTGAAACCCTATAGTTCACATAGCTAGGTAGGATTTAAGATTTAGGGCCTAGGGCTTGGTCCGAGGGTTTAGGTTCTTGTGGTTGGTAGGGCTGAAGGTTGGTTTTAGTAGGGAATGTGGGGCTTTAGGGATAATGGCACAGGAAACAGAAACTATGACATTATAGTAGGGTAAATATTGGGGTATACTATATTGGGGTCATATAGGGATAATGCAAAAGAAAATGGAAACTACTACATTATAATACGTATATACTGGGGTTATAGTCGTAGAGTCCCCCAAAACCCCAACACCCTGAAGGCCGGCGGTCAAGGGTTGAAGAGTAAGAAGACAAGGCTGGGTAGTGTATAACCCCCCTCTCAGTAGATTGAATATGGGGTATATGGGGTTCTTATTATAATATACTCAAAGCCATATTCTATCTACTTAAGGGGGAAGTTCCAACCAGCAGATGGCAAATTCATAGCAATAGCTTTAACCTTGAGCCCTTAAGCCTAAATCCTGAACTCTGGATCCTCTACCGTGCCTGCTGTGCGATGCGTGTGCCTAAACTCAAAATCCTCAACTCAAAGCCTCACACTCCAAACCCTGAGCCCTGAAAAGAACATTTGCCTTGTGATGCCGGTGGACGTGCAACTGGCAAATTCATATTTAGTAGTTTCCATTTTGTTCTCATTAACCTTGGCCCTGGACCTTTAATCCTATGCCAAAAAACCCTAAGAGCTAAATCCCAATCTGTGAGCTCTAAACTTGCACTAATGTTCAGTAGTTTTCATTTCCTTTATTGTGCATTCAGGAATTTGCATCAATGCTCAGTAGCTTCCATCTTTTTCATGCATATTCAGTTGTTGCGATTTTCTTTGCCTCCTAGGTCCTGAGTCCAATCCTTAAACCCTAAGCCTGAAGCCTAAACCACTGAACCCTAAGCCCTGTTAATCTCTCGACCTGGTGCGGAAATGAACGGGTTTACATACGGGACTTTATAGGGGAGTATTTTTGGGGTTATTAAGTGGGATACTAGGAGTTTAAACTGTAGCACAAGTGACATTCAGCAGTTTCCATCTTCTTTCCATTAATCCCTTTTTGTATAGTCGCCCCTCATATAAACGCCACCAACAACATCAAACATCATCGCACTTTCCATTTTCCTCGTCAGCAGTTTCATCTGAATCCTAAACCCTAAGCAAATTGGTTTTATATTGTTCCCTTCTCCATGAACCTCAATTCAGAAGTTTCGGTTATCCTTTCCATTAATCTCATCTAAGACTGAACCCCAAGGAAAAAAGCTGTATTTTCCATATTCGTTGGGGCCAAGCCCTAAAACCATAGGAATCTACTTCAATCTCAGGTCCACGGAACTCTAAACCCTAAACGCTAAACTCTTAAACCCTAAACCCTGGACCTTGAACTCTTAAACCCTAAACCTTAAGCCCTTACACCCTAAACCTTAAAACCAAGTTGAATCTACCCAAATCTCAGGTCCCTCTTCCGCCTCTTCCCCCGACTTTGTGCCATGACGGGCACAGCGCTGACAGAGTCAGCGGAGTTCGAGGAGCCCTTGAGTGGGGGTTAATTTGGTACTTTCCCAAAATAGGGGGACCCAAATACAGACCCCCAAATATGATATTCCTTAATATAGGGACCCCCAAAAAGGTACACCTAATTTTGGGAAATTCCCGTGTAGTTTAGGGCCTTAGGGTTTAGGTCTAGTGATTAGGGTTTAGAGTTAAGGTTTAGGGTTTAGGTTTAGTGTTTAGGGTTTCCAATCAAGGTTTCGTTTCGGGTTAAGGTTTGGGGTTTAAGGTTTAGGGTTAAGGCTTGCGTTTTGCGTTTTAGGGTTTAGGAAAGGAAATTGCGAACTGTCATTGTTGAGTGTATCAGATTTTGGCTACTGCAGGGGTTTATCCAAAAAGAAAATTGAAACTACAGGGCATTGAGTAGGTTTTATGGCCTTACATCAGATGTTGTGTGTTGTCTAAGGGCCTTCTAGGGATTGTATAGGGTCTAGGGTCTTAGGGTTTAGGAGTTTAGGGCTTCAGGGCTTATGGCTGTAGAGCTTTTCAGGATCAAGGTCTGGGGGAGTTACCCAAGAAGATTGGGAGGTTTATGTGAAGGGCGTATCCAGATTTTGATGAATGAGATGATCCCTAATCCCTAAACCCTAACTTTGTGGGACCCTAGGAGTGAATTTCTAATGGGTTCAGGGAACCTCTTTATGCAAGGCGTTGAGGTTTGAATGCAGATGTGAAGGTTTGACGTGTCCATTCCCTTCTTGACATTTTTTGGTCACTCAGGCGGGATTTTGTTGAAACAGTCCCCATCTAATCCCCAAACGACCCGCGTTATCCTCTACACTTCCCACATATCCTTCAAAAAAACGCTGAGGTGTCCAGATTTGGCGGAATACCTCAAACCTGCGTGCTATGTAACTTGCAGACCCACCTTCGACGGGTCAAAGGATACACTAAACCCTAAGTATTAAAACTCTAAGCTCTAAAGCCCCAAATCCTTAAACCCCAAAATACCTCTATCAAGCCCTTCATTATTAGTATATACGTAGTCTTTATCCTGTAAGCATCCTGGATATCATGTCACCCGTCCTCAAATTACAAGTGGAAGTCTCGGGAAATTAGGGTTTGGGGCTTAGGGTCCCTTTTTGGGGGTACCTATTATAGGATTCTAGTATTGGGTGTCTGTATTGGGTGACCCTTCTTTGGGAAAAGTACAAGTGCAACCCCAAAACGAACCCGCAGTTCAGGGCTTGGGGTTTAGGGTATAGGGATTAGGGTTTAGGGTTCGGGGTTCAGGGTTTAGAGTTGGGGGACCTCAATATAGTACATTCCTTGTTATAAGGGCCCCCCCCCAAGCAGGGACACCCATGTGTTGAACAGCTCCCTCAGCTCCCTCATTACTGAATATTTTCCGTGCTTGTTCTTATTGTTGTTGTTACCGCTATGCGATTTTTCAAAAGTACCAGTATTATTGATACGCATTGATACGCTCATTTTCATGAAGGCCTCATTGTCCAGGGGCATGAATGAAGGCGAAGGCCACGCAGATGTCTATATCTCTCTTTGTATGATTACACTACCAATAAGCAGTAGGGAACATAGAAATTATGCGGTTTTGTAGACTAACCTGCGCCCTACAGCCTAAACCCTACACCCTAAAATCTAACTCCCTAAACCCTAAGCCCTACACCTTCAACCCTAAAACCTGTTAAAGGAGATCTATGGCTTGCGCTGCACTGGCATCCCAACTGCCCGGCCCATGGTGCGCCGTGATTACCCCGATGCTGGTCCTGAAGGGGGGGCCTAGGGTTTGGGGCTTAGGGTTTACAGTTTGGGGCTGTAGGGTTTCGGGTTTGGGGATTAGGGTGTAGAGTTTAGGGTCTTGGCTGTGGCGTGAGTGGAAGTGTCCCTGAACATATTCAAAATTTCTGTTATGGACAATCCTGAGAGCCAACTGAGATCCCAATTTCTGCCAGGGTTCTAGGGACTTGGAGTGTAAGAGTTGAGGGGAGAACATTCAATGGGCTTCAGGGTTCAGATGGTTTCGGATGTCCTGAGTCTTTGTCATCAGCACTCCAACCGTTTGAAGTACAGCCCTCAGCCACTCGCAAGGTCTGGGCGTGAGTACGGCCATTAATACAAAGGATTCCATCCGGGGCTAAAGCTAAATTTGGCCTACCACCTGCTTGCCCTATTTCGTACTCGCAGTTGGTTCGTTAGCCGTACGTTATTTTACTAAATGCTTCTACACCATTGTCTTTTTGGTTGTTAGTAGGGAATATGGGAATTTAGTATGTAGGAATTACATCGTTTTTTCCGTTTATTCCCTGCTATTGTTTAGTTGCGAACGTTACCAGTGTTGTTTTCTGCATTCATCCTTCAATCCCCGGATTCCCTGAACCCTTAAGCCCTTAAACACATAAAACCTAGACTCTATGTCCTTAAACCACTAGAAGCTCCTTCAACCCTTAAACCCCTAAACCCTTAAACCGCCTTGACACGCTGCAAGCCTTGAGGATGAAGTTCCTAAACCCTAAGCCCTAAGAAGCCCTAAGACCTAAACCGGGTTTGGGGTTTAGGGTTGAGGGTTTAGGCCCTAAGCCCTAAACCTTAAACCTTAAATCCTAAGCCCCAAACCTTAAACCCTAAATCTTAAGCTGCGTTGGTGGGTGCTTCCACCTAACCTATATGGGGGTTTAGGGTTTCTATAAACCCAAACCAAAAACCTTACTCCACAGACCGTAAATCCTTATAGACCCCTATAAGACCCCAATTTCCATTTCATTTTCAATTGTTTTATCCATTTGATATTCCATTCTTGGGGGTGATGTCCTTTAAGCCTAAACCCTAACCCTAAACCCAATAGAACCGTGCATACCGTATAACATATATACTCGCACACCCTGTTTCGATATATCGTTTCCATTTTCTTTCCCAGTATCCCCCCCTAAACCCTAAACCCTAAACCCTAAACCCGAAACCCTCCTGACAGCTGAGGACGTGGTGTACAAGACCGAGGAGGCCAAAGTCAATGCCATCGTTGAGGAGATCATCTTGATGCAAGGTGGCAGTCAGAGGGTTTAGGGTTTAGGGTTTTTAGGATTTTAGGGCTTGAGTCGAGGTTTGTACGGCTTGAAGGTTTTTTTTGGGGGGTTTGAGTTTTAAGGTTTTTTGTAGGGCTTTTAGGGTTAACGATGTTTAGGGTTTTAGGTTTAGGGTTTTGGGGTATATTTGACTGGATCTCTGGGTTTGAATGTGTAGCATCTGACTGACAGTCTTGCTAAGGCTGCTAGGGTTCCGAGTAAATTTGGGATTTTTAAGTATTTGATTTTCTTTTTCTGCCCAGACTTCAAATAAGTTCCCAAAGTTCCCATAGAAAGGAAAGCTCACCAAATTTACTGCTTACCTACGCACATTACGGTCACTTAATTTAAGAATCTAATTTAAGAATTTAAGTTCCTCCCTACACCTTAAACCTTAAACCCTAACCTAGTTTTGGAGGGACTTCGGAGCTCGGAAGCCAAGAAACAGTACTGGGCTGATATAGCCCCGCTTACGTAGATAGAATATGGGGTATATGGGGAGCTTATTATACTATACCCAGAGCCATATTCTATCTACTTAAGGGGGGTTATATCCTGAAACAACCTTAGGTAAGTCGCTATATGAGCTATAGTCTAAACTCCTTGTATCTCCCTTAATAACCCCTATAGTAGTCCCCTATATAATCCCCTAAATAACCCCCCCTTTAAGGAGTTTAGACCATGGCTCATATGGGATTTGTCCTAAATTTGAACAGAATACGGCTCGCCGAAGTGGGGATGTTATTACCATACGGGTCCGTACATCATCTTCCCGCAGTTGGGGAAGGGTAACTTAGGCTAAGTCCCATAAACCCCTATGTAAACCCTAGATGACCTAAACCGTTCAAGACCTTACACCCTAGACCGAATGGACCCAGGAACAATCAGCGAAACGGACGCCCCGTTCTCATCGGAACCGCCAACGTGAAGATGTCCGAGGCTATCGTGACACGATTGCGCGAGGCACGCCCCAAAAGGGGAGGCACACAGGGATTAGGGTTTGGGGTAACCTAACTTGATATAGTGTCCCATACTACACTACAATAGACTACAGCATGCCCTGGACTTGGTTTAGGGTTTGGGGTAACATAATTTGATACTTGGGTCGCATGGGGCTATGGGGATGATGTAGGGGGTATCCTGAGATGAACGGAGTTTGGGGTATATGGGCTCCCACAAACCGACATAGGTTCCCCCAAAACGGACGCAACAAAGGCCACTTTGCTTTTGGCAAGGGGGCTGCATGTGGTTCTGTGTTGGTGTGGGGGAGTGTCATATTTCATGCTGCCATTCCTCTTTGCTAAGACATCGTGCTTCCTGGTAGTCCAGCCGTTTCTGCCAGCCACTGCATATTGTGCAAAAGGATCCACAGACAATATAAAAGGCTGAAGGGTAAATCGGGTTTCAGGTTGAGTTGCTGGAGGCAAACCCTTAACCTCCAAAACTCTGAACTCCAAACCCTAAACCCCACACCCTCCCTGAACCCTAGACCCCAAATCCCATGTAATCCTTTGTTGACCCTGTATAACCCTCTACAAACGTCTTTAACCATATAAAACCCTATATAACTCTTTTGAACCCAATATGACCTTATATAATCTTAAGTAATTCTGCTTTACATCATATAGCCCTTTATACAACCCTTTCTGAGACACAAATAGCCTTCCACATGTATATATATATATGAATCTAGATATGTATATATTCATACATAAGTATATATTCACACAAGTCTTTCTCAAGGCTGGCGTCGAGCCGCAGCTGCTCAACGCCCGGCCCGAGTCCATCGCGCGTGAGAACGAGACAATCTCGCAGGTTCTTTGCCTTAAAATGAGTTTTTTTCGCCTAGGCTTTTGCACCAAGGATTCAGAGGCTTCAACAAAAAAAAGTATATATATATATATGTATATATTCATACATATATATATATGTAGATTTGTGTGTATTCGCTACCCCCCCCCTCAAATGCCCCTCAAAACCCACATTTGGATCTAAAAGCATGGGCTGCGGTGAAAGGTACATTTTTTGTCGTATTAATTCAGACCTCTAGGTTTCCAGACTTCCATAATCCCAGCATTCCAGCATTACAGAATTCCAGAATCCTTGAATGCCAGCATTCCAGGATTCCCGAATACCAGAATTCCAGACTCCCAGAATTCCAGATGGTCACAATGATGAAATTCCAGAATTCCAGATGGACACGACCAAATGATTCCAGAATTCCAGATTCCAGATCCAAATCTGGAATTCTGGATTTGTAAGGTCCAGCAAATGTGGAATTCTGGAATTATGGCGCCCCGCCAATGTGGAATTCTGGAATTATAAGGCCTTGCAAATCTGGAATGCAGGAGCCAAACCCTCAACCACTTTAGGGTTGACCCCACACTTCAGATGCACCCCATCTGGAACTACGCATTAGTAAGCTGGGTTGCTGTTAAGGAACTTAAAATAAATTACCATAATGAGCATACATATGTATATAGAGTAAAAATTTTCGGGTTGCCCCAAAATAGCAACTTGATTTAGATTCCTTCACAGCAACCCAGCAAGTGAACCTCAGGCGGGCCGGCTGGGCATGGTCACAGTGTCCACCAACATGGCCGGGCGAGGAACGGTCGCTTGGGCCTGTGAAGATTAGGCTGACATGCGGCTTGGGGTATAAGATTTGGGTGTAGGGTGTCATGTTTCAGGGGCTTGGGATTTAAACGCCCCAACGTCTGAAATGTGCGGTGTTGTATAGGGGAGCCCATTCACACATAGTTTGGGGGTGCCTGTAGAATACCCTGCGCACCCTAAACCCCAGGCCCCAAACCACTTGTCCCTAAACCCCTAATGCCTAAGCCCAAAACCCGACACTGGACCCCACCCCAACCCAAAACAACCCAAACTTCAAAGCCTTAACCACTTTCTGACTCCCTAAGCCCTGAACCCTAAACCCTCGAACCCTAAAGAGTAGTTGCCAGCTTCTTTTCCATTATCTCAATATATCCCCTATAAACCTTGTAAAAAAGCACTTTAGACCCTAAGCCCGAACCTGACTGAGGACATCATCCTGGGTGGCAACCACTCCCAGATGGCGGCCTTGAGCCTCCGACTTGCCATTCTTCGGGTTTATAGGAGTTATGTAGGGTTTAGGGGTTTAGGGGTTTAGAGTTCAGGGTTTAGGGTTTAGGGTCTACGGTATAGGGGTTATGTAGGGTCCTATGGGGATCTATAGGGATTATATGCCTCCGCTAATATCATTCACAACGCGCCACCCCCCTTACTATAAACACGCCCGCATTATGTAAAAGGTTTTATATTTGGAGCCATTCTTATCAGTATGCCTGGGTGGTTCGGATATTAGGAGGGCGAATACATGAACTAGTAACAAGTGTTTTGCCATAATCCTGGTTCTTTGTGATTGGACATGGGGCTCCTCAGGAATATTGCTGTGTGTGTATATGCTATTCCCTAGGCCTTAAGCACTCAGACCCTAATCCTTATCCCTAATCCCTGGACGCTTGGTACTAGACCCTAAACCTTAAACCCTAAACCCTAGTCCTACCAGAAGTAGGGCCAAGGCTAACCCAGGGCTCAGTACTGAGAGGACCTTCAATCTTTCACTCCCCCGAAACTCATCTGGAGCCCCAAGAGAGGGGCGACTAGGGAGTATGTAGGGTTCAGGGTCTAGGGTTTAGGGTGTATATAGGGATGTATAGGATTTCGGGTTCAGGGTTTGGGGTAGACACTCCCCACAAACTACATTGGAACTCCTCAACGGGGCCTATAATAAGGCTACAATCATTTCAGAGGGGACTTTATGGGGTGCCACGTTAGTCTCGGCTAGGGCGCGTCTTTAGCAAACTCCTGCAGCTTCTTCAAGCATTGCACACAGGGTTGGTTGGGGAGTAGGACTCAGGGTTCAATTCGCTGGGGGCGGTCGTGTGGCTTGGGTTGTTTGGTGCTAAGGCCTCTGATGTCATCACCCCCCTCCAAAACGCTCAGTTTCCGGTCAACCAACCCCAAAACCCAACCTGCAGGTTCACGGGAAGCCACAGCCGACATAGCCTGAGTTACTAGCTATGTACCATGGGGTTTCCAGAGGTAGGGGTCCCCTATACCAAGCCCAATATCCTGTAATCCTTATTCTAGGAATACATATAATGATTCTAGTGTGTATATATAGACTCATAGACACACTCTTTTATGGATATATAGAAATCCAAGTCCCTTCAGACCGAGAGATAATACCAGTTTCCATTGAATTACCATGTTCTTCGCCATTTGATTCTCCACCGTCGGGGTACTATCCCTAAACCCTATGTCTTCCCTGTAGTATGACCCCTGATTGTAAGTATAACCCGATATAACCCTGAATGTCCCTATATTTCCCGTAGATAGTCCCCGAAACCATGCAATCCCTGCAAACCTCAGCAAGACGAACGCCCTAAGCCCTAAACCCAAAGCCTAAACCCAAAACCCTAGACCCAAAACCCTGAATCTTGCCTAATTTTTTTTAAAGTTTGATGACCTTACCCGGCAAGGGCTCGGGCCGCTTGGGCCGTCTTACCCAGCACTTGTCAGCAAGGGTCAGGCCCCTTAGGCTTTCTCACCCTTGGGCCCTCTTATGGGGCACTTCTGAGCAAGGCTCGGGCCCCTTGGGCCTTCTTACCCGGCAGGGCTCGGTAGGACTGAGGGTTTAGGTTTTAAGAAGTTAAAGATTCAGGGTTTGGGGTTCCGGGTTTAGGGTTCAGGCTCAATAGGGTTTAGGGTGTAGGGTTTAAGGTTCAGGGTTTCGAATTCGGGGTTTAGAATTGAGGATTCAGTATTTAGGGTTTGGGGCTCCAACATTTGGAGTTTAGGGTGTAGGTTTCTTAATGATGTGGGACCCAACTGGCAGTGTGAGTATTTTTCTGTTATTGGATAACGCTGCTTAACAAGTGAATGCTTGGACTTGAGATGCTGAACCCTAAGCCCAAAACCCTACACCCTACACCCTAAACCCTAAGCCCTGAACCCAAAGCCTAAACCCTAAACCCTAAACCCTAGGAATCTCCGCTCCCGTCTCGCTGAAGTCTTGCTGGACATCCAGGAGTCCTCCAAGGCATCTCCCTCGGTGGACGGAGGAAATCTTGCACCACTGAGCATTTTCAGGGTTAAGGGATTAGGGTTTGGGGTTTAGGGCTTAGGGTTTGGGGTTTAGGGATTAGGGTTTAGGGTTTAGGGTTTAGGGTTTAGGGTTTAGGGTTCAGGGATTAGGGTGTAGGCATCAGGGTTTAGGGTTTGGATTTGGGATAATCATTGGAGAATAAGGGT
>CAJNIZ010043204.1:23940-40223 GCA_905231905.1 Symbiodinium pilosum
AATCTCCTCTAGGAGGCGAAAGCGGAGGTGCTCGACTGGAAGAATGGTTGCCACGCTGTGCCGCTATGGCGTCAAGGATACTATGTTGTTAAAATCAGCAAAACACAATAACACAAGCGACCTGGAAACTACAGAGTAGCTGGAGGTAAGTGGTGCCTTAAAAGAGAACTCCCCAGGGCCCCACGCTGAGAGCCCAGATGCTTACTGATGGTACTGATGATGATGATGATGATGATGATGATGACATGATGCCTTTTCACCGCAAGCATGGGTTGCCGTAAAAAGCGGTCTTTCATCATCTCGTTCCCGTCTTTCCGTGTCTCCTTGGTGTTTCTTTCTCTTTTCGCGCATGCTGTTCTGAAATTCCGTTCTTTCTCGAGTGGTTGGAAACCTGTGAGTTGCAGCACCTCTAGCTCCCAGTTTACATTCAGTTTTCCAGTTTCCGTTGATTTTCCATTGTTGGGGGGAAGTCTCTAATCCCTAAACTCGAACCGCTAAATCCTGCTATACCCTAATCCCAAATGCCTATACCTTGAACCACGCTTCCTAAATCCAAAAACACAAACCCAGTTTACCATTTTCGTTTGATTTCCGATTACTGGGGTAATGCAACCCTAATCTCTAAGCTCGAACCGCTAAACCCTATTATACCCTAAACCCCCAGACCTAAACCCCGGTATACCCTCCCGACTCCCTACACCCTAAACCGCGTTGAACCAGATCCCAAACCCTACGGGTGAGCTTCAGGGGGTTTAGGGTTTAGGGGTTTAGGGTTGCGGGAGTTTACATTCAAGTTTCCATTTTTGCGGTTAGTCCATTCTTGGGGCAATGTCCTTAATCCCTAAACTCGAACACCTAAACCCTGCAATATCCCCCCGAATCCGTAAGCCCTAATCCAAAACGCTAAACACCAAACCGTGCTGTCTAGATCCATAGCCCTAAATCCCAGGTTTCATTTTTCCCATGTGATTTTCCATTATTTGGGTAGTATCAATCCCCAATCCGTAAATTCGAACCCTTAAACCGTATGATGCCATGATACCTTAACCCCTAAAGCCTAAAATGCGCTACCTAGATCTAAAACTGTCAATATCCTTTTTGCCATGTAATTTCCATTATTGCGGTAGTGTCCCGGTCCCCATACCCGACGGCCTAAATTCTAGAAGCCCAAATACCCTAATCCTTGAACCCTGTGCCTAAACCCTAAGCAGTAGCCCCAAAATCCTAAACCCTAATCCCTGAACCCGACAATCCCCCAAAGCTTAAGCCCTAGTCCCTAAACCCTAAACATTTTAATCCCTGAGCCCTAAAATACCCTAATACCTCAAACCCTATATACTCCCGATATATAGTCCCCCTTAAGTAGATAGAATATGGCTTCGGGTTTATAGTAATAAGATCCCCTATATGCCCCATATTCTATTTACTTAAGGGGGACTACATACCCCTAACCTTAAACCCTAAACCCTAAATAGTAGTTTCCATTTTCTTTTCCATTCCATTATCCCTATATAACCCCTATAACCCCTGTATTCTATCTCCCTGACCCCGATATAACCCCCAATGGCAATGTACCAGGATGCCCTGGCAGATGAGAAGGATCAAGTTATCAAGGTGCCCAGATGTGGTTTAGGGTTTTGGGGTTTTAGGGTGAAGGGGTTTAGGGTTTAGGGGTTTAGGGCGAAAGGGTTTAGGGTTTTCGGGTTCAGGGCTTTAGGGTTTAGGTGCTTAGGGTTTAGGATTTGAGGGTTTCGGGGTTAGAGTTTTAGGGTTGTAGGGTTTAGGGTTTGGGGGTTTTGGGGTTAAGGGGTTTAGGGGTGTAGGGTTCAGGGTTTCAGGGTTTTGCGGTTAAGGGTGTATTGTTTAGGGGTTTAGGGTGTAATTAGCGGTTAAAGGTTTTCGTCTGGTCAGCAGGAAATGAAAGACTGGCAAAGAAAATGAAAACCTAAATTTGTAGATTACATCGGGACTGCTACAGGGTTCCACTCCTTCATTTCTTGCAAACCAGAGGTAAGGAGGGTGTAGGTTTAGGATTGATGGGGCCTCCTCCTTCCCGGCTATCATACCAAGCCCGGATGCAACAAAGAAGGATTGAGGGAAAAAGGCTTGCAGTTTCTCAACACAGGTTTCTGCGGGGTTTTGGGGGTACCCATGGAAACTTGTCACGCGCACGACAGCCAACGGGCGTGGTCTGCAGCCAAAGAGATCGACAGCAACTATGCCTCATACTAGAGCTACGTGAGCCTGAACTCACTGGCACCTCCAAGATCTCAGAAGCTTTCAAAACATGGCAGAAGATCGAGGATTGAGATGTTCCCCGAACGCGGGCTCAATATCCGGCACACCGGTGGGCAGATAAAGCAGCGCTGCTGGCAATGTCGGCCCCAGGGGTGCCCGCGCGTACCCCAACCATAAGGGGACTATGGGAGTCTTGTTTCGGGAGTTTCATCTTGGACACTCCCATCTACTTTCAAGCTCCTGCGCCAATTCTTCACAAACTTCGAAATCCTCGTTTGCTTGTCTTGCCGGTCTTTCTGCATATGTTTCATCCTTTTTTCCTGAAGGAGGAGAGACGTTTCCTGCGCCGTCACCGCAGACATAGATCAAAGAACAGACCTGGAATCGTTCTTCTCTGATAGGAACGTGTTTTATCAATGGGGCTGCGGCGCCTTGGGTAAACAACCCCAACAGAACATTCTGGCATGACCTGTGCAGAATCCCCACAGAAGGTTTAAACATGCTGGAACTTGACCAAAAGCTCCCAAGACGTCTATGCTTTGAATACGAGACAGTTTTCTCACGATGCTCCGGTCTCATTCCCTCGTATCACCATGAAACCTACATGTGAAACCCTAAACCTACAGCCTGAAACCTCAAGCCCCAAATCCTCAAGTCCCTAGACCCTGAACATCAAGCAGCCAAAATCAAGGCCTAAAACTGACACAAAGAAGGTCCCCATGACCCCTCAAAGGTCCCCATATGTTTAAAACCACTGTAAGGGCCCTAAACGCCCCTATAGAACCCCTTTCAATCTCTTTATATACCCTACAGAATCCTTATGTGACCTCCTTTAAGGTCCTTATATACCCCTTTAGTACCCCCACTTAAACCCCTCTAAAGGACCTTACGTATCCTTTTCGACACCAACCCCCCAGGCCGGTGGTCTTTACGTGCTGGGCACCACCCGCCACGAGTCCCGGCGCATCGACAACCAGCTCCGCGGCCGCGCGGGTCGACAGGCCGCGGGCATGAGTTTAGGGTTCAGGGCTTATAATCCCCCTTAAGTAGATAAGATATGGGGTATATGGGGATCTTTTTATAATATGCCCAAAGTAGGGTTTAGGGAGAGTTTTCGGGACCTTAAAGGTGGGTTACAGGCAGATCTATAGAGTTCCTATAGGGGTTACAGGGGATTCTAAAAGGAAGGTAAGGGTTTAGGGTTTAGGGTAAGGGCATGTGGGAACCTTTACAAGCTTTACATAGGAGCGTACAGGATTCTAAGGTTTAGGGCTTGTCGGTTTGAAGTTAAAGGTCTTGGGCTTATCGGTTCCAAGGCTAAGGGTTCTCCGTTTATAGGTTGTGAGGCTGAGGGTTTTGGGCTTAATGTTTACGCCTTAGGTTTTGGGATTTCAGGTTCAGGATTCCTAGACTTTGGGTCTTGTGAATTTTGGGTGTTCCTTGTTTTGGGTGGTTTTGGGCGATAAGGGGTAATGCAGTCTGGAAGCAAAGTTTTGAGGCTTTACCTTCGCCCGATCTAGCATGGAAGCCTTTACCTTCGCTCGATCTAACATGGAAGCCTGGAGGCTCCTTCAAGACGAGGGTAGTGTTGACGCAGCAGGGCGCCCTTTTCGGGTTTCTTATTGCTTCGGGCCCTTGACCCTTAACCTTAGTATTTACTATATACCCTTTTTATTGTAACTCAATTCAAGTTCCTCAACAGCAACCCAGTATTTTCAGAAAAAGGAGAAACCTAGAAACAATGATCGGTACAGTGAAAGATAATATCGAAGAAGAGGGTCCTAGTGGGCCTAGGATAGTTTAGGATTTAGGTGTTCAGGGTTTAGGGCTTAGGGACTCCTAGGTAGTGGTGATTAAGGTCGTCTTGTGGGCTATGATAAGGTCTAGACATAGCAGCTCTTTGAGATGTGGATTACAAAGCAGTAAGAATTGAAAGTCGGTACTGATAACTACAACAAACTATAAGCGTACCATGAATCTGAGGGGGCTGTGGCTGAAATTCTCCTCATGGCACATCGCACTTTGGCTAGCGCTTGTCACAGAGCACGTTGAGTACTGAGCGGAGAAGGACCTGCTAAGACCATAGCCCTTCAATCCTCAACATACCTCAATCCTCAAACTTCCGCCGAAGATCCCAACCGTAAACCCCTAAACCCTGAACTCACGAAGCCGATGAACTCCAGTCTCCCCCTTTCAGGGCGACCCTGGAACCACTCGTTTCTTCATCTCGCTGCAGGCAGCATCTGGTTTAGGGTTTAGAATCTGGGGGGTTAGGCTTCAAGACATTTCAGTAGTTTATAGGAGTTATTGGGAGATCGAACACGTTGATGGGAATATGTAGGGGGATAGAATACCTGAAAAAGGGGTTGAGATATTATAGAGGGGGACAGTACTTACCAAAAGGTTTGTAGCGGTGATATAGGGTGATATAGGGTATGGGCAGATCATGGAACGGGTATAGCGAAACGAGAGCTCCGAGAATCAGGCTTTGGCTACAGCCAGATGGATCGTGCTTTACTGGCATACTCCAGAGGTGTCGGGTTCAGTTCCAGCTTCCTAAAGCCCTAAACCCCTGAACCCGAAACCCTAAACCTGCGGGTCTAGGGCAGTCTAGAGAGGATTAGTGGAAAAAGTTGCTATTTCCATCCAACACAAACTACACAGGGCCGCAAAGCTGGGGCTTAGGGTTAAGGTGAGTGCTGCTACCTGCGCTAGTGAGCTTCTGGCTTTCTTGTAGAGGACACTGAAGGGTACTACCTTGGGCCACCAAGGCTCGAACGTATGCGGTCTGGGGTTTAGGGTAGGTCGGCTTTTGCGATGTCTTCAGGCGAACTTATTACTATTAATCATAGTGAATACTATTCTTTTTTAATATGATTGCCATGGTTGAATTTCCTGAACTGATCCCTGCTGTTGCCATGTTCTAGTGCCAATGATGATGATGATGATGATGATGATGATGACGTACTGGGATGCACCTCCAGATCAACAAGATCACGGTGTACGTGGGCCCCCTACGGTGGGAGCTGAGCATCAAGGGCCTTATGGGGTTGAAAAGGGGGATCCTTGATGGGTTTTTTCTAGAATGGGTCATCGTGTTGCTGATGTCCGGCATTGGGATCTTGCACATGGTCCCTGGCAGAAAGAAGAAGTTCCGTTTTCGCAAGCACGCTCTCTCAGGCTCCTGCTTGCGCATGAGGTGGCGGAGGAGGAAGCGTAAACGGAGGAGGAACAGGCATATCACCAGCATAACTCACAGCACGATGCATCTTGTGGCTGTTGAAGCTACACGCGTAGGAGGACGTCGGTATCCTCATCGCCCCTGGCGATGGAAGCTTGGAATAGGACCGGGGGGACGGTTCAGACGCCACGTTTCTTTGCAACCATGCCTGCGGGGTTTGTGGATTCCCCGCGTGCAAAGGGGTACTCTCACAGGAGGTTTTGAGCCGGAAATGCCTGGCATCAGTGCCTGTGGTTTTCAAGCAACAGACTTGTTCGCAGAGGGTTTTGAGGGGAAGGCCATTGGTTGCACGCCTGTAGGTGCAGAAGATGTGTCAACCAATGCCAGGGGAGAGGGAGCCATGCACGGCTTCGCTCCAGATGACAGCATGGCAGCGGCACCCGCCATGTCGGCAACCCATTGCAAGCAGTACCGAGTTACTGCGGACAATGCAGTTTTGACAGAAAAGGACAAGGGCCAGATCATATGCCATGAGTACGGGCCTAACAAAGTAACAGGGGAAAGTAGTCCGTGCGGGCAAACTTTTCCCAGAGGGGGAGGTGACGAAGGCTTACTCAGTGACTTGCGAAGCATGCTCACGAAGCACCAGAGCAAGCCGGACACACCGAAAGGGCAGTGCAAGAGTCAAGGAAAGGGCAAGGTGGCACCAGCTAACAAGCAGGCCACCAACACACAGACAAACAGTTACTGGACGCCGTGAAGCGTCTAGTGAGCCGGGCAGACCAGCAGGGAGCAGAGGGCATGTGCCAGAGATTGCAAAGTGTCTTGCAAAGTGCTCAGGAAGGCAAGCCGTTGCAGAGCGGGCGAGCCCAGCGCAAGGCTAACAAGAAGCAAAAGCAACAGGAGGAGGAAGGAGCTAGGCAGTCCTTCTACAGCCCCTTGCCACCTTAACAAAACGGCGGCAAGGGCAGAGGAAAGGGCACTGGCGGAGCGGGCAAGGCGCACGCCGCGGAAAACCACAAGCAGTGGCAGGCAGCCGTTGAGGCCATCTCAGCCAAGAGGGCAGAGCAAAGGCTGCAGGCCCAGCAACCGCTGAATGCGGCCTACGTCATGGTCAGCGATGCGCAGGAGGCCGAGCGCTTGGCTAAACTGGCCAAGGTGAACAGCGTGCAGGACAAGGTTGGGCTCATCAGCTTGAAGGAGTCCGGGACTGACCTGGGTAGCACTGCTGAGGTCAGAGCCCTGCCGAGCATAAAGGGCGAGCGCAAAGCCATCAAAGACTGGAAGACGCGGGCTTTGACGGCGGCCGGAGTGTAAGCAGAGCAAGCGGGCCTCGTCTTACAAGCCGCCTGACCGCGAGCCTCGCACTGCACGTGTTATCATGCCGAAAGCCCTCATGGAGAGCGCCACTTGGCAGGTAATTAGCACAGCATCAGCCAACCGAAGTCGTCAAGCGCTACGCGGGGCTAAAGTCCATCGAGCAGAAGGGTGGAAGCTGCAGCAAGCCGCCAGCGAAACCCTTCTGGTGGGCTACGTTACTCTGGTTAAGGCAGAGTATGAGAAGGTTCTCAGCCTCAGGCAGGCACGGCATTTTCTATGAGGCCCTTGCACGTGACACTAGTGATAAGCCTGTCGTGCAGGGCCTGCAGCAGGGCGAGCTCACGGGCATCTCCTATATGAAGCATGCCTTGCACGAATCGGGAGGCAAGCCACCGGCATTCAGGAAAGGCGGGGGAGCAGCCGAGATCCCACTTTGTTTCCGCTTGGAGGATCCGAGGAGCGCCGGCTGCGTGGGATGAGGATGACGTTGTCAATGTGCTAGAGGGCGCGGGCTTCTCGAACATCCAAGTCATCTTTACGGCCGAACACAGAAAGCCATGGATGATTAAGGCAAACCTGGACAAGGACGACTGCGAGCCTTTGCTTGCGGTAGAGGCGGCGGGGCGAGTTCTTCAAGCAGAACGGGTGCGAGGCCGGCGTGACGCCTCAATCTGGAAAGACCAGGCCTGGGCACCGCCGAAAGCTTCACACAAGGGCAAAGGAAAAGGCGACAAGGGCAAACAGGCGTTGGCAGACGCTGCCGGTAGGCCAAGTGAAGCTCCCCCGACTGCGACGCCCATCGATCTGGAACCGGACGGCGAAGGCGGTGACAAGCCAAAGGAAGGCGAGGCCAAACCACCGGCCAGGGAGCGCAGCCAGCCCTACGCGGCCGCGGAGACTCACACCAGCAGAAGTCAAAGACGCTTGGGAAGAGCATGAGTGTGGGGGAGCAGGGCATTGTTTTTACAATTGTATTAGCACGGGCTTCATTATGAAGACTACAGGCGAGCCGTTCGAAGCACTCAAGGGCCAAATCTCAGCCAAAGAGCAAGGACTGCGATCGCGGATTGCAAAGGAAGTGGAAGGCCACCAATCCTTCTACCAATCCTTCTTTGCGGTGGAGCCGGAGCCTCAAGGCACACCCGCCGAGGTGGCCGAGGAGCTCAAGCAGCGTGCGAAAATGGAAGATGGGGAGGTGCCACGCGCCTGGGAGCAGTACGTGGAGGCCGTATACCGGCCAAGCCGCTGGGCAGACGAGATTACCTTCAGAGCAGCAGAGCAGCTGGAAAGCATCACAGTGGTGGTAGGAGACCTGCAGGAGCCTAAAAGAGTGCTTTACTACCTGCATCCTCGGGCTAAAATCGCTGTGTTCTTGCGTCATTCCGGCAACCTTTACACATTGCTCAGGCATATGAGTCAGCAGACCCCATTTTACATCAAGCCTGATGACTTAGCGGCAGCATCGCAGGAGCCAGCCCTGCGACGAAGGCATTGACTACCAGCGGAACTGCGCAGCACGGGGCCGCCCTAACCCGCCGGTCCCTAGCCCCCCCCCTCGTAGGGTTTAGGCTGGCCGGGGCAATTAGGAGTAGGGTAAGGGTAGACGCAGCACCGGGCCGCCTTAACCCGCCCCCTGCCTGTAAGGTTTAGACGGCCTGGAGCGCTTAGGATCAGGGGCAGGGGTAGCGAAGCGGACAAAAACAGGAGCAAGAGCAGAGGCGTCAGCAGCAAAGAGCAGAGTGTAGCGCAGGGCCACCCTAACCCGCCGGACCCGGGTAGCGACGCAGACCCGGCCAAGGGCGCAAAAGGCGGCGCTGGTGGCAGCAGCGGTAAGCGAAAGCAACAGGCAGCACGAGGTCTCCCTAACCCGCCTGGCCCTGTAACCCCTAAGGGACGCGCAAGCAAGCTTAGTGCGGCCAACAGGCAGGTGACAGTCCGACGGATGAAGCACCACACAGTACGAGGCAAACTGCAGTGGCCATGTAATCACTGTGATTATGTGGCAACCGGCACCAACATGCGACACGTAACAGTCCAGAGGTGCAATCACATCAAGCGAGCGCACGATGTTGGAGCTAGGCGTTAGCATTGAGGGTGATCACAGAGCAGTCACCTCTAGGTTCTACCGCGGGGTTGATTTGAGGGTTTATAGGCCCAAGGCGGCGGAGGCGCCCACTCCATGGCAACAGCGGGCTGGGGACGTCAAGCTCCGTAACGGCAAGGGGGAAGCTGCGGCCAAGCGGGCAAAAGCATGGGAACGGGACATTCCGCCAGCGCCAAGCGTGCGTGTGTTCCAGCGTAAACTTAGGTACGTGGCCTCACCATTGACGAGGATGTCGAGGAAAACCCCGGGCCATCCCCCCCCTCGAGGGCAGTGAAAATTCTCTCGTGGAATGTGCAAGGTCATAACAACCTCTTTGCGGCAATTACAGAGGGTTTGTTCGAGGCCGCCGATGTGGGCATGCTGCAAGAGGCCAACGTGACCGATAAGCTAAGGGTGGATGTTAGCCGCATGGCGCTCCGCAAGGGCTACCATGCCTTCTTCACGAAGGGCAATGCTCAGCCTGATGCTCTCGGCAGAATCCGCGGGCACGGCGGCTTAGTCACCTTATTGGTCAGGCAAGATCGTCAGGGGAAGATCTTTGGCGCGTGCATCGAGCAGGGCCAGTATGAGCTCCTCCAGGTTATGGTTGGCGACGTAGCCTACGTCAACCTACATCGCAAACCGGGAAGGGACGAATCTGATTTCATTCAGATGCTACAGGAGATATTCAACACGAATGGGCCAATGATAGCGGCAGGCGACTTCAACATCCACGCCTCAGACCTCCCTTCCGACATGCCTGAAGCAGTGTATGTCCGAAACGAAGAGGGCCAGCCGATGCCTTCTAGAGTCCAGGGGCACAGATGTTTGGACTACTACTTACAGCAGGTGGCCGGGGCCAGTTATGGACCCCACGTGCTTGGAGACCATCTTGGGGTTTTTGGGCATACAACATGGCAGCCACTAGCAGCTGTGGAGAATGCACATGTTTTGCGACCCACCACCCAATATGTGCAGCCACCGGGAGCAGATCCAGCTGAATGGGAAGCTGCTCAAACCGCAGTGTGGGATCAGGCGGTTTTGCCTGAGGACCGCGGTGACACAGAGGCTGAGTGGCAGCGGTTTAACAACACGGCCGAGGCAGCCATGCGAGCGGCCAGCTTTCATGCGGGGGCATTGCGTGACCCCCCTCAACGACGGGTCAAGGGCAGCCAGCCCGCATACGTCACGGCTAAGGGCCACAAACAGGTTATTGAAGGGGATAACTTCTTTCAGGTGCGCAGACTTCGCAATCTCTTGGGGCGACTTAGGGACCTGTGTCGGCAGCAAATGGCTGGCCAACATTCAGAGTCCTTGATTGTAAGGATGCACAACACATGGCCTGGCTTGCTGGGGCCCTTCCAGGAGATTTTGATCCCCACGAGGCCTCTGCAATTGTTGAGGGAGCACTTCAGGACACCCTGAGCCAGCGGCACTTAGAGGGCATTCACATATGGCAGAGAATGATGACAAGACGCGGGCGGGGAGCTAGCAAGTGGCTCAAAGGCGTGCCCAGACCGCCCCACTCCGTCTACGACACCGTCCGGGGAGAAAAGGTGACGGCAACCACCAACAGCGCGAGCCTGGGCATGCTGCGGGAATACTGGAGACGGATATGGGACCGTGGCCAGTTGACGTGATGGCTGCCGCACGAAAGTGGCGGCAACAGGCGAATGATTTATGGAGCCCTGGCAGACTACACGCCAAGGCGCGGGAGTACGATGACAGTGCTGCCGGCCTTGATGGCTGGACAGGGTCAGAAATCAGAACTTGGCCTTGCGCAGCTTGGCAGGCTTTCTCCATTCTGCTTTCGCGATGGAGTGCCCGGGGCCAGTTCCCGAGCGCATGGCAGGCTGTCCGTCAAGTCCACTTACCCAAAACGGAGGCTGAGCCTAACTCCGGTGAGTGTGCTGCCAAAGACATGCGTCCCATCGCCATCATGTCCATCCTGTGGAGGGTTGTCTCCTCGACCGTTGCGTCAGGCCAAGAGACCACCGCGTGGGCTTCTGCAGTACTCCATGAGGACCAATACGGAGGATCCGAGGGCGACAGTTGCGCCAAGGCATGGTGGCCCTGGCCGGCCGCTTTGAAGAGGGCAAACCCATAACAGGTCTTGATTTCACTAAGTGTTTTGATTATGTTCATCTGGCAGTAGCCCTTGCCATCATGCAGGCTGCTGGGTTCCCGGTGGCCATTGTTGACATGCCTCGCCATGTATGGCAACAACATTGTTACCTTGAGTTCTCAGGCTACTCCTTGGGCGCGGCAGAAGAGGTCCACTCTTCAATGCCTCAGGGCGATGGATTAAGCCCCCTGGTTTTGAACGTCATCTTGTCGGCCGCTTGCCGCGTGGCACAGCAGGCCGGGCACGGCTACGGAGCTTCAAACTTCTTAGACGACAGGGCATTCGTAATAGATGCAGCGCAGATCGAAGTCATATTACGTGCTTGAGCTGAGTGGAGCCAAGCGCTCATGCTCCAGGAAAACCCGGCCTGCTTGCCATGGTGTGTGCCAGGCCTGCGGCCGGCCAGCAAGCAGTGCGCGCGGCCGCCTTGGGGCACCTCCTTGCAGCCTCCACGCGCATACTCGGCGTAGATTTTTACACGCCGGGAGCCCCTGAAGGGGAAGCAACCGTAAAGAGAATGGAAGCAGCCCTCGCTATGGGCAAGAAGCTCTGCAACAGGCTCCTACCAGTTGATATCAGGCGCGATCTGTGGCGCACGCGCATAGTGCCCAAAGCAGCGTGGGGTCACTTGTTCCGGGGTATCAGCGAGGGTAGGGTTAAGCAGTTTAGGGCCTTAGGGCCCTTTATAACAAGGTGACTTACGCGCATCGTATGGCGAGCCCCCACTTCAGGCGCCTCCTGGAAGGGCACAAGCAAGATGTATGGTTTGAGGCAGGCAGTCATGCTTTCCGAGCACTGTGGCAGTCCGCACCATGGGGGCGCCTAGGACCGAACAGCAGCTTGGCCGTGCACGGCTTCCTAGCGCAGGTCGGATGGACCATGACGGAGCCTTTCCGGTGGAGCAGGGGCCGGGTTAGCCTAGGTCTCCACGAGCAATCACTGAACCAGGCTCTGCATGTGATTTGTGAGGCGTGGAGGGAACAGTTGTTCGGGACTTGTATCAGCGGGGCGATTCCTCTGCCAAAGCTGTGATGATAGGAGCTGCGCACAGCACTGCATTCTATCAGAAGCGCAAGTACGACATTGTCAATGCGGTCTGCCCGTGGTGCCAAAACCAGGTACCCCCAGACTGGCACCACCTGGCTTGGGAATGCCGGGGCATACACGGCAGCCAGATGCGCCCAGTGAGACCAGGAAGCACCTGCGGCATGCGGTTGGGATGGCCGGACATACAGGACAAAGCAGCATTTGAGAGAGTCATCCGCTGGCTCGGGCATGTGCGTGAAACAGTCCGCGAACAGCTCTAGCGGCGTTGAGATAGGCCAGGTTGGTTTGGGGTCCATAGTCTAGTCCCTAACCCGCCGCCCTAGGCCCTGACCATTCCTTATTAGATTGCCATGGGCTAGGGGGAACGCAGGTGGAATGGCATGTGCTCACCATGCGCTATTGAGGGCAGCGTATCGCATAAGGGGGTCACCCCGAATGGCAGATTTTCAACCCCCGACACAGGCTTTCACACGCAAGTCTTCAGCCCACACGCATATCAAACTGAGGGGCTGAGAACAGCTTGAGGGCTGAGCTTGCGCCCAGCGAAGGCTGGGTGGTGGGTGTGGAGAGAAGGGCGGCCTGGCAAGGCTAACATGCTGTGTAGTCCCATGCGGCTCACGGCATACCAAGATCCCGAGATGATGATGATGATGATGATGATGGTTCTGATGATGCCTGTGAAGGCGAGCTTATTTTGACAGCGGATAGTTTTCACAGCTGCCCTGTTCAGGAAGCCCATAAGATGTTGACCTTAAGGCCTCCACCGAAGCTTTGCAACTTCTGTGGAATTGCTTCAGGACGACGTCTTCCGCGTCTTTGGCGGCGACAAGATCGAAAGCCTAATGGACGCTCTTCCGTTTTTCTCAATAATTGGATTCTAGTATCTTAACTCTCCCGGTATTGTGATTACGTCATTTTGTCCGTCAAAGTGTTATAGAGGGCTTAGGGATCCCGGGTTCAGGCGTCGGGTTTCGCACGCAAACGGCAGTCGGGGAGGATATAAGGCAGACTCCTGGCAATTCGTAGTGTAGCAAGTTAATTTTGGGACCCTAAGCCTAAATCCCAAATTCTAAAGTCTAAAACGTGATGGGTCGGGCTGCGGGCTCCGTTGCGGAGAAAAAGACCACGCCCAGACAGCCTCAAACTCCATACAAGCCGAACCTTTAACCCTAAAAAACGAAACTCAGGTTCACGCCTTCATCTGTCAACTACTTGGCGGTTCGTGGGTAGTTTCAAGTGTGGTTTGGTTTGGCCTGTCCTGGTTTGGAGAATGTAGTCATGCTACGTGCAAATCCTACCCGCGATTGAAAGAACCCAAGCTCTTAGGCCACAAGTCTTACATCTGCAAACCAAAGCTCCTAGGCCTCAAGCCCTAAATCTGAAAACCCTTGAACCCCTGACCCAAAACTCCAAACTCTACACCCTACGGTAAGCCCTAAACCTCCACAGTAGAAGCCACAGGGTTGGAGGATGAGTATCTTTGGAAGATGGAAAAGAGGGTTTAGGGTTTAGGGTATAGGGCCTACTAGCAATCTTACAGTCCTAGATTCCTTGTGTGCTTGTGGTATAAGAAGTATTGGTACTTCTTTTACATGGCCCGAACATCTCGAGGATCGGTTCCGCCTTGGAGACCAAATTCCGCTGCAGAGCCCCATTGCTGCCTGGACCAAATGGGGGGGGATCCACAGGGTCTCTTTAAAGGGCTTTGTAGGATTTGGGGCTATGTAGATCTTGTACGGGAGATATATGGCTCAGATTCAGCAATTTGGGGTTTGGGGATTAGGTCTGAGGGATCAGGGTGAGAATGGAGAATAAAATAAAAAGAAAAATGGGAGCTGGGGTAACATATGGCCCGAAAAACCTTAGTTCAGGTCCCAGAACGTCCGGGAATGGGGTTTCGGGATGAGGGCGAGCAAGTTGGTTGAGACATGCGAATCAGGGACTTAGGAGTGCCCACCCCCAAACCCTAAACCTTAATCCCCAGATCCTAAACCCTAACTCCTAAACCCTAAGCCCGAAACCAAAAGCTGCACGTGCCAACATAAGGAGAGCTACGCTGACAGTTGCCTTCCACCAAATTAACATGGAACCCCCAGACCGACCCTGTGACGAATTACTGGCGTCTTGAAGGGGGGGAGTATACTAAGCAAGAAAGGCTAGATTCGGGTAGATGCCCCAAATCCTCAACCCCCCGAACCCGCAAACCTTAAACCACTTAACTTAAATAAAGTCGACCGGCCTCCTAGTATTAGATACTCCCGTTGTGATCTTTATAAAATGTTGAGAATATTTGATATCAAGAGGAGGTGGGGGGTTTCAGTATTAGGGGCGGGGATTACATCAAGACCCCAATTCCCCCTAAACCCTAAACTGCGGCTCTCGCGCAAAGCTGGCCCTACAGCTGTAACTTAAAAAAAGCCCAAGCCCTTAGCCCCAAATCGAAATGACTAAGTTCTGTTTATCCTTGTAGCCTCTTCATCTATATACATTCCCCATACAGTTTTGAAAAGCCCAGAGGCCAAACCCTAACCCCCCAAATTCCCCTACGAGAGTCCTTGAATGCGTAGGCCTAAATCCATTCACTCTCGACCCAAGCCAACACGTCGCGAGCTATAATTACCCCTAACAGGGTAGGTTGGATGGTTAAAAATGTTGCCCTTAATTCCTATACAGTGCTTATAAGGCCATAGAAATCATTTTGTATAGAGCGGCCAGACCTACCCTAGCTAAGCCCTAGTACAACTTTCCGAAATCCGTGAGGTCAATGACACTCTGGACCGAGTGCAGAAAGCAGTGGAGGAGTTCTTCAAGAAGACGCGCACCACTCTCTTCGAGTTTGACAAGGCTGGTGATCAATCACCGTACAGAGATTAGGGTACATCTTAGGGGATGTGAGTTATAGTCTTATCTGCATAATGGGGGTTAGTAGGGGACTAATAGGGTTCCTACTTTCGGGCTTTGTGAGGGAGATGCTAGTTAAGCCCTAAACCCTGGACCGGGGGACTAATAGGGTTTCTTTTCTGGGGCTTTTTAAGGGAGATACTAGGAGTTTAACCCTAAACCCTATACCAGAAGTTTTAGACAACGGCTCATGCCAAGGCTGTTTCAACAAAGCAGAGCCTTTAAGATGGAAAGCCCATGCGATAGCAAAGCAGATGTGAGATATAGTCTAAACTCCTTAAAGGGATATATATATATACATACAGATGGGCTTGATATAGGGGAGTAGTATGAGGGTTACGAAGGGGGATACGCGGATTTTAGACTATAGCTTATGTGATGTGAGAAGTCACAACAGCAAGAAGGCAATCTTATCAGAACGGCTGTGGCTCAGACTCCACTAGTCAAGACATTGACGAAGGCATTCAGGATTGTCACAGAAAGGGGCATCGGCATTGCGGCCAGATACTTGGTAAGACCTCGACCCCTAGCTCAAACATGCGCAGAATGTAACGCTACGCTCTCAACCCCTCCCACAGCCCGCAATATCACCATCCCTTACCATGAGTCCCCGTAGCACCCCTGGAGGCGAAACTGTAAGGATCCAAGCTCTGATTTCAATTAGCGCAGGTCATTTCTAAGCAGCGCGAGCTCACATACTCGACCCGCAAGGACTTCGGGTGCCAGGGGCCATGGCCACTTGAAGGGTCAGCGGGAGGGTAGTAAGGAATGAACAAGAAAATGGGAGCCACTACGTTATTCAGGGCTTAAGGTCAGGGGGACTTAATTTGTTAACTCATTACCCTTATAGAAGGCATGTAATGGCCCGGGTTATCCCCATTATCACCCCTTTTATGAAGTCTCCATGGCCCTCCCCGCAAGGTAAGTTGAAAGCTGAGGCTTCACGATTTCAATGGATTATATGGGATTATATACGGTTTATAAAGGGAATATACCAGGCCTATACAAGGATCATATTCTGGGGGGTACATGGAAGTTGTTGTTTTTCCAAAAAATCCGCGCTGCGCATGCGCGGCGTATGTCCAGTGCAATTTGACAGCTTAACTAACAGTCCTGCAGCACGGTATAGCCTAGTGATAAGAAAGACCAGAAAGCAGGAAACATGACTTTAACTAATTTTCCTCAAGGGTTCGAGTGCCTATCTCAAACCAATACTTATACACTGCTGGCCTCCAGCCGGACTGACTGCAGCTTTTTTTGTGGACTTGGAAGTGGTGCAGGCAGGTGCCCCGCATATGGCCTCTGCGTCCCAAGGTGGGCTTGGAAGTGGTGCGGGCAGGTGGCCCGCGCGGCTTCTCAGTTTCAAGGTGGGCTTAGAAGTGGTGCGG
>CAJNIZ010043204.1:40323-57978 GCA_905231905.1 Symbiodinium pilosum
AGGTGGGCTTGGAAGTGGTGCGGGCCGGTGGCCCACACGGGTTCTGAGTTCCAAGTTGGGCTTGCAAGTGGTGCGGGCAGGTGGCCCGCACGGCTTCTCAGTTTCAAGGTGGGCTTGCAAGTGGTGCGGGCAGGTGGCCGGCACGGCTTCTCAGTTCCCAGGTGGGCTTGGAAGTGGTGCGGGCAGGCACGGCTTGTAAGCCACTGCTTCCCCTACCTAAAGCGAAGGCGCTCTTTTAGCATGGTATCCATAAAGCCGAGGTGCCGAAACAGCGGCCCTGTTACTCTTGCAATGTTTGTGACCGCGCGGGCCTCTACTGAATTTCAAGCCTCCTCCTCCTCTTGTGCAGTCAGCCGGAAACAATGGCTCAGGTCGTGCGCAGACACAGGTTGGCGTGGCAAGGCCATAATCTTTCACGATAAGGTGTTCATGATTCCTCCTTCCCACCTCGTGGTGGGCACGCCGTTTTCTTTGCTGATAATTTTTGCAGCGCCCTTGCGAACAATCAACCGCATAGTATTTCTGTTTTAGCTGACGCTGCTGGGTTTGCCATTCACTTTCAGATTTCTCACTGCCTCAATGCGCTGGCCATTTTCGTATATACTTCTAGTGAGCCCGCGTGCTCTTTGAAATCCCCCTTGCATTGGACAAATTTCTAGGCAATGCCCTGCCAGCTGCCTCCCATTAGCATGCAAACGGGTTCCCATCTTATGATGCCCCGGATGCTCGCCCTCGCCCGCTGTAGCGCCCACGCGAGCCAGATTAGGCACTTTCCTTTTCTGTAGTGTGTATGGTTTTTGGCTACGTCTGCATTCCGTATCACAGAGCAACACGCCATTGAGTCCCAGCGACGCGCGTGGCTTTCGGTGCTTGCAGTAAGATTGAGTTTCGTGACTGTGGAATGCCGCGAAGTTGGGGCCCCAGAGAGCATACCGTAAGTTTGGGGGTTTCTTATTTCCCCGCTGAAAAAGGTGGCCTTAAATGTTTGGACTTGACAGCCCTTTGAAATTCAAACAGCCAAAGCTGTGCTCGTCGAAGGAGTTCCTGGCCAATGATGATGCCAGCGTCATGAAACTAATCGAGGACACACTTTGGGCTCTGGAGTTTTGCTGCTGGAGACAATTTAGCCGAAGAGGATATACAGGGATTGTAGTTGTGACTCAAGGACTTGACGGGTTGGGTTGTATAGGGAAATCGATAGATGTTTGGACGGCCCATAGATCTTAGGTTCAGATTTGTACTGACTTGTTTGCATTTTGGGTCTCGGGCTTGGAGCGAAGAGTTTTAGGGCACAAGCGTTTCGGGTTGAGAGTTTAGCACGTTGCGCTGCCACTGCAGGTAAGCAGGCAAGCGCTTCGGGCTCGACCATTCCAAAAGAAGATTCCGTGCCTGCCTACACCTTGAAAGCAATTCTGGTGAATTCCTTTTCAACCTCAAGCTTTCAGCCGGGAACCCCTCAAATAGAAGTTGGCTACATGTTGGGATCCTGCCGACGTGGAAGGTGGCTCGAAACTCCACAACATGCGTACACTTCTGGTAACTTGCGTCATCCTAAGTTCCCGAGGGAAGCAACCAAAGAGGCTGGGCTCATTCCTGGAATTGGATAAGTTCTGGCATGCCAAAGACATATGCGTATGTGAGTAGGGGCTTCCGCCATTGCCCAATATCCGTCACGAGCATGGAGTTTGGTTGCCGAACATGAACCCGTATGTGCCCACTACGTCACTACGCTCCCCAAGTAGACATGGAACCCCATATAGCATCATTCTTTATAGGACCATGTCTCCACGAGGCTCCTTTTCTGAGTCCCGGTCAGTCTGCACTAGATGAAGCTAGCTCCTTCTCGACAGTCGGATTCCAAGCAACACAGGGGCCAGACTGCCAATTGTTGTTTCCGTTCCTTCAGTCATTCAACCTTAGTTCCCAGAAACTGCACTGCCAGAACAGAAAAGTTTTGTGTCATGCTAGCATAGCATGCTCCACAACTTGTCTGTGATGATTGGCCCTTGGCCAAAAATTCTGGCAGCCTGGACCTTACACCTGAAGTCTTCAACTTCAAAGCCTCGAGATGCATTACTTGGATACTGCCCCCCCTCAGTAACAGTTGGATAATAGTTCTAATATGGTTATATATAGCCCTTAATAGGAGTTTAGGTTTTGGAGTTGTTTTATAGTCTAAGTTGGGTACTGCCCCCCCCTCAGTAACAGTTGGATAATAGTTCTAATATGGTTCTATATAGCCCTTAATAGGACCCCTAATATAGACTGTTACTGGGTGGGGGCAGTACCCAATGCATTGGCTGCATTTTCTGAAAGCCTTGCGTGTTCGTGCCACGTTGTCAAGTGCAATCTAAAATCAGCTAGACGCGATGTCTGCGACCCTAAAAGCTTGAACTTGCGCAAGAATTCTAGCCCTGGGAAACTGCCAGTGCACCGTGTGCGCCAGCATGCAGGAGCTAGGATGCATGTTCCGACACACTAGTCTTACATGTAACCATGATTAGAAGGGACGATCGGATATGAATTGGTCATGACTTAGGCTTGTCCAAACCCAGGCCTAAGCTCTACAAACCACTGTGCAATACTAGCCTGCATTTCATGTTTTCAGTTTCTTTCCCGCTTGATCAGCATTACCCCAATTCCTCAGCCACAATTGGATTTCTCGTTGCGCGATATTTCTCTACATATTTTTTTTTCGGCAGGAGTGGGGCAAGGATGCTGTGAAATTCCACATTGAGCAGGCGCTCCCATCGGAGTGTGCTAGGGGGATTTGCTCAAAATGGGGTTTAGGGCCCAGGCCTCAGGTTTGGGGTTTAGGGTCCACACTACACTCTGATACATATTCCTGTGCGTCCTCAACTTGCCAAAGCTGGAGACTCAAATGGGAAAGTCAATGGAAAACTAAGTGGAAACTGTGGGGCTTGCAGAGGATGCTATAGGGTTTCGGGTTAGCTTGCTGGTTGTGAGCCACAGGTTTACCGTTAAACCCTCAAACCCTTAACCCTAAACACCCTAAACCCTAAAACACCCTAAAGCCCTAAAGCCCTGAAGCCCTAACCCTAAACCCCTAAAGCGTGGGGCTATATAGGGATATATAGGCATATTCAGGGTTTATGGTTTCCCCAAATTAGGGGTTACATGTTTAGTGGTCCTCAAAAAAAGGATTGCTGTATTTTGGTGTCTAAATTGGGGTCCCCCTATTTTCGGAAACTACCATATGTTTGGACTGACATTACGCAGTTACACGGTTTAGGGCTTAGGGTTTCTTAAAATCTGATCCCTCGCCCTGCCCCTTGAGATTTTAAATCATGGATGGCCCTAAATAACTAGATGGGGTTTGGGTATTTGATCTTTGCGGACGTATGCGTTACCTGAATCTGGCAGGTGACAGGCAAGACTCCTGAAGAAGACAAGACTCCCGAAGAGAAGGAAACGGAGTTCAAGGAATATTTTGGCCGAGGCCTTACTCAGCCAATGGCCGACCTTAGGTGGACCCCCCCCACCCAGTAATAGTGACTATAGGGGATAATAAGGATTATATTAGGGTCCTCTTACATTCCTATTATACCACTATTACAGGGTGGGGGGTCCTCCTAAGGCAGACCACTTCAGGGCAGTTTAGGGCTCAGAGATGTTTGGAGTCCAAGCTGCCGCCATCTGTTGGGTGCTTGAGGGGGAGTACGGGACGGAACATATAGCTTAATTGTATTCTAGGGGTTTATATCGGGATTATGAGAAGGGTCCGGCCCCCCCCCTCCCCCCCCTCCCCCCCACTCCGCCGCCAAATTGTGGGTCCCCTTCCTGCTCCCTTCGTACCTGTCCTCGTCATCATCGCCGTCGTAGTAGACGTCTTAGTAGCAGGAGCAATCGCGGTAGAAGCAGCAGAAGTTCGAAGAGGAAGAGGAGGAGTACCAATAAGGAGTGGTTGTCAGCCTGTTCTGCAGCAGTGACCAACTCCAATCCTGTGCCTGGAGTCAAGGGCTCGACGGGGTTTTGGGGTTGCAAGTTTCGGATGTAAAGGTTGAGGGTACAACGCTGGAAGCCCGCAGCATACTTGGGAACTAGCTTGTAAGAAGCCAGAGAGAAAGAAGCCAAATTGCATTTTCAGGCCCTGATGATAGCTGCAGCCTGGTGATCCCAGAAACGTCAGTTCAATGTTGATGTTGCATTAGCTTTCGCCACGTGCAAACCAGCTTTCACAGGGCTTCCGCACTGCATCAAAGCTCCAACCCGAAACCTTAAAACCTGACCTGACTGCAAGTGGGCTGTAATTGCAGGCGCCTGTTCCGTATTCTTAGGGTATAGCAGCCTGTTATCCTTGAAGCCCTGGCTGTGGCTTCAGAACATCAGCCCTTCACAACCTGGTGCTGGGGAGTAGGGCATGTAGTAACAAGTGTAGGGGATTATACAGGTATTGTTGTAGGATGCAGCCCCCCAAACCCCAAACCCTCAAGCCCAGGATAAGCAGAAATCGTATCCTTGCCTGCCCTTTTTGGAAAGATCGCCCAGAAATGAACACTCGAAGTGAGGGGAGCAAGGAATTATGCTGCTGTCCCTCATTTTGGTCAGGGTGGGTCAGGAAGGATGGGAAAGCAGGAGGGAAAAGGTTGGGCGAGCAGGTTGAGAGACCAAAATTGGGCGATTAGGTCGGGCGAGTGCGCAAGTAAGTTGGGAGCGAGCAGGTTGGGCGAGGCGAGCATGCTGGGCAAGTAGGCTGCGTGCACAAAACCCAAAACTCGGACAAGCCGGTTTTGCAAGCAAAAACAACAATCCTTGAACCTCAAACCCTGTACAATGTCTAATTTCTATTCGCCCTTAACCCTAAGCAGCAGCAAGTGCAGCTCAGGTCTCGAGATGCCAGACCTTCCGGCAGGACTCAAGCCAGCCAGACCCCTAGCGACAGGGTCTTTTTTCGTAAAAGGGATATACGTAATAAAGGGATCTTAGAGGGGCTAATGGTTCCCCCAAAGAAAAACCAAAGTTGTAGGTTGTAGGCGCAGTCTGGAAGGTTGTTCAGCGCCTAGGGATCAGGGTTGCGTTAGAGTTTCACCCCAAAGATGAAGTTGAGCTTTGGTTTTTTGGTGAGTGCACGCATGAGGTGTATCCTTCGTAGGCTGCATGGGGATTAGTCGTATTGAGAGTTCTTGTCAATACCATTAGGATTTATAAGCCCCAAACCCCAAACCCCAAACCCTAAACCCTAAACCCTAAATCAAATGTCAAACTTGCACCATGCAACCGAAGCGCTTTGCTGAGGCAGAAGTTGAGTCCAAGCTGAACGAAGTTGTCCAGAAGGGCATCAAAGAGAAGGCGGCCTCTTACGAGGCCGGAAGCAGGGCTTTAAGTCTAGGGTTGAAAAGGTTTAAGGACTAATGTGGGGGGTTATATAGGGAACGTGGAAAAGAAAATGGAAGCTACTATTTAGGGTTTAGGGCTTAGAGTGTAATGTAGGCCTGTGATTAGTAAACCCCCTCCCATTCATAGGGTTTATAATAGGGATCCCAATATTAAGGCCCTTAAAGGGAGGGGGCTTATAAATCAGGAGTCTACATTAAGGTTTACAGGGTTACAGGGTTTACTGAGCAAGCTTTGCAAGGTCTCGGTTCAGGGTCATGATTTTTGGCGCAGGGTATCCTGACCTCCCTTGCAAGGGCTGAAGGGCACATGTACATATGTATTTATAGATATACATATATATATATATGTGTGTATAGATATTTCTCTATATACATCTAGGATTTACAACCATGTGGTTTGAGATGTGTTTTTTCAGAGCCTGACGCATGAGTTCAGCGTGGAGCGGCCTTCGGTTCAGACGTGTTTCTAGGGCATTAACGGGATCAGGCACCTACATCCCATCCTCCAAACTAACGTGGAACCCGATGGAGCCCCCTTCTAAAGGAGCAGTATTAAGTATTAGGCCTTTTAAGGGTTATTAGGGCATACTAGGCTTCTTTAGGTTGGCGGGGGGAAGTGGCAGTCCCGTGCAATGTGCAAGGAGTTCCGACCCGGATTCGCTGTCGAAGCTGCGAGGATTGCAACTGTCGTGTGCCCTGGACTGAAACCCTAGGCTGCTGTTAAGGAATTGGAATTAAGTTACCATATTAGGGGAACCATGTTAGTTGTCATATGAATATAAATATGCACCCATTCTTATGGTAATTGAATCTAGGTTCTTCAATAACAACGCCGCAAAAACTCGAGGTGGCAGAGTCCCAACAAAATGCCTATAGATTGGGTCGTTCCCCCTCAAAAGTGCCTTTTTGTAAAGAGCTATACTAACTCAATTGACCATTGCGGTAATTGTTATTGTAAGGGGCAATGACTTAACGTACAGTACAGAATCCTTGAACTGGGCTGTCTTCTATGTTACTACAGAGAGCCCCAGCTCATGATATGGTGGAGTCTTTCTTATCATGAGCTTGTTGCAGGGTAGAGCATTATTAGGGGATAGGGTATGCCATCCGCACTGCTACTATCTCCCTCTCAAAGGTAAATGGTCGTCCCATTGTAGAAAGTATACTGTATTGGGAATACCCATTATTGGGGGGTTGGGGGGAGGGGGTACATGTTGGGTGGAGTAGCCCTATCCCCTGAACCCTAAACCCTAAACCTTCCCTGCACCCTAAACGCTCTGCTGAAAACTGTTTGGGAGGATCAGGAATGGCAAGTCCTACAGCTTAAACCCCCTTAATCCTTAAACCCTAAACCCTTAAACCCTAAGCCGCAAAAGTCCGAAGGGTTGTAAAAAGAAGCCCTTAAATCCTAAAATGTAAACCCTTAAACTCTCAAACCCTAAACCCTCAAACCCTAAACTCTAAACCCTCAACACCTTCAACCCTAAACCCTCAAACCCTAAACCCTTAACCCTCAAGCCCTTAACCATGAAACCATAAGCATTCCTTTGTATCCTGCCTAGGACCATCGATGATGAGTGGAAGGCGTTGCTGCAGAAGATGGATGCTTTGAAGCAGACTGTCGGTCACTGGGCTGCAGATGTAAGGCATGTAATCCCCTCATGCTACACCCCCTCACCCTATATTGGGGACCATATTCAATATCAGGGGTGAATTCAAGACTAGTCTTCGGGGATGGCTCTTAGTCGGGTTACGAGTTGAGGCAGTACACTTGTTGAGGGTCCAAGTTTAGTGGGCTTTACAAGTGGTATGAGGCTTGAGGGTTTAGGGCTCAGGCTTCAGGATGAAGGTTGACATGGGATTTGGCGGAGAATGGGTGTCGTTAGGGATCCAGGAATTTGCGAGGACTATGAGGGGATCATGGGGGAAATCCTTCTTGGATCGTATCGAACTCCAAGGCTTGTGCCTCAAGGTTGGTTGTTCCTGTACGATTGCAAGGCATAGTTTGTCCGCACCACTTAATCTGAACCTTGCCCTAAAGCTGGGTGGCCAATCCTTAGGTGTAGAATCGAAGCCCTTAGAACGCTCGAAAGCACGCACGCCCAATGTACTCAACCCTAAACTTTAAAACAGCCCGCCAGACTGAATGAGCGCTTGCATCGCAAACTCTGCACCTGCCAAGAAAACCTAGTCGTCCAGATTCACGATTTGACAGAGGAACATGACAAGCACAACAGCATTGCTTGTAGTGAAATGCTGATGTCCAAGAACGTCCACAGCTGGTGGCGCCCACCACCTGCTGTAACATGGTAGTCACCATAAATTGTGGGAGCCCACTATAGACCCCCAAGTACTCTAATCCTTGATATTTAGTGAGACCCCCAAAAAAGTATCTTGGAAATCTACATTCCATTCTGAATCGCTCTAATTATACGCCCTGAGCCACGTTCGGGGTTTAGGGTTTAGAGTGAAATCCCTAAACCTCAGCCCTCAACCTCAAGCCCTGATTCCTACCTGGAGGGTACTTGGCAAGCATACCAAAACACTTGTAAGCGAAGTAGCAGCCCCAGTCGTCCAAAACGCATTCACTACGTACCTCTAAGCCTTTGAGAAATCATGGTGCCTTGGAACCCTGAATCCTAAACACTGTGCCTCAACCCTAAAAACCCTAAACCTTGAACCCTAAACGAAACAAATCCCGAAGCCCGAAACCCTATAATACCCTGAAGCCCACCTAGCCGTCAGTCCGAGACTCGGCCCGAAAACCCTAAGCCCTAAAAAGGGTTTAGGGCTTAGGGAAAAAACCCTATACCCTTCATGATCCCTAGGTTCCCTGCATGACTTTTTTGTAATCCGTATATAATCTTCATGTAATCCCTACTTTCCCCTACATAGACCCTATATGAGCCCCTAAACTTTAAACCCCTAACCTTGGACCCTAAACCAGCCTTAAATCCTAAACTCTAACCCCCCGGCCCTAAATCCTAAATCCTAAACCCTAGACTCCTACACCCCCAAATCCTACACCCCAAGCCCCAAACCCTAAACCCTTTAAAGGGTGCGTGGAGCCCCAGGTTTGGCGGCATACAAGGGCTCCGAGCCCCTGAAAGAATATCAGGTACAGGGGTTCAAGATGTACCAGAAGGCCTGGTGGGTTAGGGTTTGAGGGTTTGAGGTTTATCCATTGTTTAGCGTGTGGGATTAAGGGTTTAGGTTTTATATGGTTTAGGATTTGAGGTTTAGGGCTCCGAGTTTGGAGTTTGCAGTTCAGGGTTTGGGGGAATTAGGGGGGCATCATTTAGACCCCCGCCCTCTGCAAGGGGCATGCCGGTGGAGGGGGGGGTTGGTAACCATCGCTCTGCTTTAGGGTAAAGGCGTTGCTCCATGGGTCAAGCGCAAGGAGGGGGGCTTGGCGATTCACATTTAGCGTTCACTAGAGAGTTCTTGGGTCTTAGGTGGACCCCCCCCCACGCAGCAATAGTGACTATTTAGTAACCATGTTAGAGGACATTTTCCCAATGTATCACTATTGCGGGGTGGGGCGTCCACCTAAGGTCTCACTGGGCAGCGTATATCGATCTCAGCCAACCTCACCTTAGACGGCGGGTCATGACGAAAGCATTCCCACATGAGCTTAAGTCCAAGTTCTGGAACTGGCAGAAACGGCCTCGTCTTCAGGGCGTGAGTTCTGTACCCTAAACCCTCAATAGTAGTTTCCATTTTCTTTTCCATAATCCCTCTATAATCCCGATATTACCTTTATATTACTATATTCCCCCTACATTACCCCTATAAGGGGTCATGGTTTAGGGATGAGCACGAATCTCGAACATTTGGTTTTGTCCAAGAGAAGCAGGTGCTGGAAAAATGTTTCTGAGGGAGTTGCCATTTAGGGACCTTACATAAGGCCTCAACCCTAGACACTACTGTAAAACCTCAACCCTCAAAGACCCCTTATGTAATTTTCCATGGTCCCTCTAGACTCTAAACCCTAAACCAAATATATATATATATATACACCCCTTATATAACCCTTGTTTAAACTCCGCTAGGAAACTATCCGCCTGTAGTTGGTCCTGGTAAAAAAAATCGCCTCCGCCCTTGCTGCTTGGTGATTAGTTGGTAGGGAACGTATGACTGTTTCCTTGTGGTACGGTGGGTGCTACAAATCCAGCATTACCTTGGGTACCTTATACCTTGGGAAGCCTAGTACTAACAGTATAGTGAGGCCATGTAGGACTTTTAGTATCAACAGTAATTCCTGCATGCGCAGTTACAATAGGCTAGTTCCTTCATTCCTTACGAACAAGCAGTGGGTTCATCAATTAGCTTTGATTGGGCAGCAGGCGAATGTCATGGGTTGCTGCACTATGATGAAGTTCGCCCATCCCCCCGCCCCAGCACATCCTGGATTCCTTTACCGCCCCCCGTCAAAGGGAACCAAGGGCAATGATATAGGGGGGGCTTAGGAGAACCCGTGTTCATACTATCCATGCCAGGGTGGCATGTAAGATTTTTCTAATACAATCCCTCTATAACCCCTAATAGGGACCCCACATAATCCATTTGTAGTCCTTATCATATTGGGCACTCTTCTTTCTAGGTCTTCCTAGAGGTCTGGGATGATCCCGTAGCCCTAAACCCCAAATTCAACCCTAAACCCTAAAGTAAACCCTAACTGTTGCTAGGTGGAGAACAAGTACAAGGCCCGATCTGCGCCTCGTCTGAGCCGGGACATGGGAGTCGTTTCAAGCTTTGGGTTTCTTATTAAAATTGTTGGTACGATTAGTATTGGTATTCCGATGAGTAGAAGACTTATTATTAGCATCAGCACTCGTACTAGTATTTTGCAGTTTAAGTATAGGCATAAGTATTATTAGTATGAGTGTTATTCATAGAAATAATCCAACAGTCAGAGTCCTCCTTTGAGATTTATGTCCACCTGTTTGACAACATCTACTTTGGGGCGTAGGGTTTGACACAAACATTTTCCTACAACACCCTGGAAAAGACCCAGTGAGGCTCGTCACCCTGCCATAGCAAACTCTCAAGGTGGGGGTGCTCATTCAGTTGCCTGGGGTGGGCAGGGAAACCCACCCTCTCTCCCTGTCGATCATGCCGGTGCAGGTTCCACGTGTGGCACGAGGTGGTCACATTGAAATTCAATCCCTTCTTGCATGACACCAGCCTTGCAGTCTAACTGGAACCCAAGACCCCAATCCCGACACTCCGAAATCCTAAGCTTTTGGCAGATCCTAAAGGTAAACTTTAGATCCTACTTGCAAGCTCATGCGTAGTCGGAACTGAGCTTGGAAGCAGGATCAACAAAGTTATCACCCAAACCAGGCTGCGTTCAAACCACCGAACCCCTAAACCCAAAAGCCCAAGTCCGCAAATCCAAAACCCAGCCACACATGCTGGAATGAGCCATGTGGGAAGGGAAAAAGGTGAAACCTACGTATTGTTTCAGGTCTAGGGTTGCTGATTGAGCTACTGTCAACACGCCTTACTAAAGGACCCTTAACACTGGACATTGGGGTTCCTCTTGCAGTTAAGTATTGTGCTTATTATAATCCCTAACAAGGAGCCCATGTCCAGTTAATTCTGTAGGAAATATGGATCGTAGCCCTTAAAAAGCCCAGTTCTTTAGGTCCCTGCATTTCAACATTTAACAAAGGGCGGCCGATATCAATCCCAGCATCCATTACAATTCTTATCCATGAAGCCCAACACCCTAAAACAAAAACGCTAAACCTTAAAACCCAAACCCTAAACCCTAAAACCCTAACCCCAAAGTCCTACACCCTAAAGCCCTAAACCCAAAGTCCTAAACCCTAAACCCTAATTAATTTCTCCGAGGTCAGCCGTTGGCTCAGATCGAAGCCTAAGAAGGATGCCAACAAGGAGTCTTGAAGCGCCACGCACTTAAACGATTCTATTTACGGTATAGGGTTTAGGGCTTGGGGGTTTAGGGTATAGGGTTTTAGGGTTTCGGGCTTGGGGGTTTAGGGTTTAGGGTTTCGGGCTTGGGGTTTAGGGTAAAGGGTTTAGGGCTTGGGGTTTAGGATATAGGGTTTAGGGTTTGAGGATGTTTAGGGTTTGGGATACAGGGTCTGGGGTTTAAGGTCTATAACGTTAGCGGGTTTGAACACCTGACATTAACCTCCCCAACCCCTAATTTGAAGCAGCAATTCCGCCTATATAATGCCTTGATAAACATGGGGAATATCCATTCATGGGGCGCGGCAGTTGATTAGTAGGGGGAGATGATTAGAATAGGGTCTGGGGCAGTATGCGTATTGTACTCTAGCTTCATAAGCATTATGAGGTAATTAATGTTGGTCAGTGTTCAGCCGTCCGCAGTAGGTCTGAAGCGATTTCGGTATGTTGTAGGGGTACGCTACGATCTTTTTACGGAAGGTTGTCGGGCTTATCTACGTAGGCCCTAGGGTTTGGGCTACAGGGTTTTACAGTAGGTTTCGGGCTTCGCGTTCAACCATCCAGGAAGAGTAGCCTCAATGCTGAGGGCCGTTCTGCAATTTTGAAACAGCTCACTGTGCATTGTCCTTAGGATGCCTCATGAGTGAACTGCCCTCTACTCCTGCCTTTCAAGGTTCATTAAAGGGGTTATATAGGGGGTTATATAGGGGACTGCTATAGGGTTTATTAAGGGGGATACTAGGAGTTTAGACAATGGCTCATGTAGGGCTATATGAGGAGGACAACCTTGAGGGTGCAGTCCAGAGGGATAGTTGGAAACCCAGGTCGTTCTCAAAATCATTTGTTTCGTTGGATTATAGATTATGTTACGGCACCTAATATTTAGGGGTACCAAAATGGGGCCCCTTTTTTTGGTGGAAACTACTTTAAAGCCCTATAAACCCCTACGTAATCCCAGTTTCCATGTCATCCAATTTCTTTTCCCTCTGATTCTCCAGTAATTGAGGGTAAAACCCCTAAACCGGGAATAAACCCTAAACCCTAAAACCCTAAACCCTAAACCCTAAGCCCTGGATACGGGAGCTTCCTCCCAGTGATCTGAAATAGAATCCTTCGGAGGGAGCTCCAAAGTTCCTAGGGTTTAAGGTTTAGGGTTTAGGGTTTAGAGTTTAGGGTATATATTAAGGTTTAATATAGGGGTGGTTATATAGGGATAATGGAAAAGAAAATGGAAACTACTGTTTAGGGTTTAGGGTTCAGGGGCTAATGTAGATCCATGACTTATGAACTCCTTCCTTTTAAGGGCCAGAATTTTAGGATCCCTATTATAATCCCTACTAATGGGAGAGGGTTTATTAATTAGGGGTATACATTAGGACATTTTTGGGTAACTCCCATAAAACGTCATCCTACTGGTGGTTCGTAGGGAATAAGGGGATCTAATCCCTATAAATTCCTTGTAATATATGTATATGTATATGTATATTCCCTTCGTCCCTACTATTACTAACCCCAGTACGTCAGAAGGGCTCGCCGGAAGCCAGCATCCTTTGATCTAAAACGGTTCAATGTGGGGCTGAGGGCAGTCCAGCGTGCACTGAGCTGTGCTTGAAGCTAACCCTAAAGCCTTCTCATGAGCTATAGTCTAAACTCCTTAAAGGAAGTTATATAAGGGGTTATATAGGGAACTACTGTAGCGGATGTCAAGGGGGATACTTGGAGTTTAGACTTGGCTCATATGTTTCCTGTAAGTTGGGTCAGCCCCAAATTTCATTGAGCTACTTCTAAGTTGGGCTCCCAATGTCTTGGTTTTAGATCTAGCTTGCGCTAAGTACCCAGGACTTTTCAAAGATATCTTGCTGTTGTCAGTCCCTTTGCTGGGGTCTCGACAACTCAAAAGCTCTCTGCTGTGATTTCCGGACCCCACCTAGGACCTTGAATCTAGTCCAGCCCCAACATCCATCAGTCAGGGTTACTGTCGAACTCCTCCCACTGCACTTTCTTAAGCTACGGGAGTCTTCCCCAGGAGGTCCTGAGGAATTCCCGGCTTTTCATAGTAGTAATGTGGTAGCAACAGTAAAAGTCACGTAAATGACAATAGTGCCAGGAACAGAAACAGTAGTAGTAAACATAGTAAAAGAAACCTCAGAGCCCAAAACCTGGCCTTTCAAAGTTCTACCTTCAACTCACCCTGGCAAAGAGCTGAGGTTTGATATGGGTGTTTTCCAGTCTGCATGACGGTTGCCTTTTTCTTAGCCCCACCATTTTCGGCATGGCAAATGCCAGGCCTTTTTCACATGGCTGTGGAAACACAGCGGGCGACATAAAGCCATCGATTCTCCCAGTGCAATGATGTCCTTTAAAGCGACTTGAGATTTCACTGGCGAAGCTCCAGCCCCAGGGTCTCTCTTTCATGCGTGTTGGTTACACAGCTATAGGTTGCTACTTGCTATGCATATTAAACACTCCCAATACATATTCGTGGCTACATAGGGGTATATAGGGATTTATAGGGTTTAGGCCCAATATAATGCAATATGCGACATAATGGGAGTATTTAGTCAGCACAGCTATTTGTTGTTTTAGGGGGGCCCAGCTGCGATTATTCCATCGGGAGGCCGAGGCTGCAGATACAGCGTTGGCGCCCTTCCGCGTTTTGAAGCGACGAGGGAGCTTGCGCATAGAAGTGGAGGCTAAGAACCTAGGGTTCATAATTCAGAGCCCAATAGTACTAATTAACAATAAGAAGCTGGCCTAGCGTAGCGGAAAGACATGTCTGTACCAGTCGGAAGAAGCAAGAATCCCTCGCGGAAGGCCTTCTCAAGTGGAGGTTTCTTCTGCTCGGGGAGAGACGTCAAGTCACGCCGACCACTGGGAAATGAAAAGGTGGACCTAGGGTTGGGTAGTTAAATATGCACGCGCTCCATTGCATTACGAGCACACATTTGTACAGAGTTTTTTGGGGGGAGAGTTTGAGGGCTGCACTTCAGCACTACCTTTGGCACATACTCATGCTTGGGCAGTCTGAGTCTAAGAACCCCATGCTAAAAGCATCAAATCGTCCCTGCTCTGTCAAATCCGCACGCCCTACACGTAGATCCTGTAAACCCCCATGGCTTGCAGCTCCGTAGGAATTATCCCTTATACCCCTAAAACGGTAGGCCATTGGGATTACAGGTACACAGGCTCTATATTGGTCTTTATGATGAGAAGAACCTTTAAAATAATTTGGGCTTCTGGCTGAGACGCGGATCCAGAAGCTTAACCCAAAACCCCCGACCATAAACCCCTGCCAAGATGAGTTACGCTTGACTCTGCCGACAAAGCCGGGGCAGCATACCATGAATTCCCACATTGGGTGCCCTAGACTGCTTTTGAAGAAATTCGGTTTGAGCTGGGCGAAACATGAGTCAGGTAATATGTGATCTGAAGGCGTATAGTCTTTTTGCTGACTTTTCGAGGGTTTTGCCTGTCTTTTATATAGTAGTTTTCTTAAATAGGGGGACCCCAAAATAGACCCCCAAATATTATAGTCCTTATTATAGGGACCCCCCAAAATGGTACCCCTAATTTGGGGAAACCCCCATATAGTAAACCTACCTGGCAATAGAGGGAACCTTTCTAAAGCTGAAGCGCTCCCATGGGCGTGTCCTTTCCCAGGTGACGAGGGCTCCAGGAGAAGTTCTCTCGCACCGTGCTGAGCATGGGAGCAGTTTTTTCTGGAAGTTTTCTGAACAATCGTGCTTCATTTCTGCTGTCTACAACTCTAAGAAACAGCTGAAACCATATCTTATTCCAGCGTTCCACTGAATTTGGAGCTTTTCCAGTGCACTTGGAGACTCATGGGAAGTTATAAGTAGAGCACATTTTAGGTAGGATGTCTTTCATAGCTACCTTGCTGGTGTACATGTAACCCAACTTGTTAATTAAGGGGTATTGGGCTCCCTGGGTAAGTATAGGCCGGCAGACACTCAAGGTAAGGCGCTTCTGTCAGCGTGGATTTTGCATGCCAGTGTCGAGTAGAATTTAGGGTTCTACTGTTGATACTAAAAATCCTGCAAGACCTTGTTATACTAAAGTACTATAATTCCCGAAGTATAAGGAACTTAGGGTCAGGCAGGATTTTTGGTATCCACTGTAGGAAATGACTTTTCAGCAGGTTCGCGGTAAGTTTTTGGGGCCTCCACAAAAGTCAAATCTGATGTGTAAGGTATCTGTTATGTTCGGCCCTCATCCATTCATGTGAGGTAGGGTGTTGCTTGGGGTTTTCGGTGAGGGTATATAGGGTTATTTGGGAATATTGGCAGGTGTTTACGTTTGGTTTCCAAGTTGGGGGACCACTCGACATCCCACCATGTGTCAGATGCAAAATCACGGCTGCCCCCCCCCGAGGTGGTCTCGACATATGGGTGCATCAAATTCCCGCAAAAACTGTATCTTGTCATATGTTGCGTCATATCCCCATAGCTCCCCGTAGTGTTTCTATGTAAGGGTTGAGGAGAGGTGCAATCAAGCAGGTCTAAGTGCTTAGGGCTTAGGTTTTGGAGTTCAGTGTTTGGGGTTCAGTTTTTGGTCGGTGGTAGAGTTGAGCTTTCCGGACGTCCGGTCTCAGCTCTGATCCTAGTGACTCCTAGTGTTTGCCAAAATTCGAAACCCGAAGCCCAAACTGCTAAATCCCAAGTTTGAGGTCCAAGAAAGCGAGGGAAGCTTTAAAGCTCACACCAGGTTCCGAGAGGCCCTAGGCCTTATATTTCCCTATAGAAACCCTGTATCCCCCATTATCCCCTTGAGACTTTCAAACGGACCTAGTTCTCCAAACCCTAAACCTATGACCACCCTAGCTAGTACCTTCCATTTTCTTTTCCACTATCCCTATATAACCAATATTAACCCCTATAGAACCCTATATAATATCCAATTTTGGCCCAAGAAACAGGAAGCTGTGAAGTGCAAAAAAAGTTTGAGTCTCTGCCTCTCAAAACGCCATGGCTGACCGTAAAGCCGCACTTCAGCTCAACGACGGGTTTAATCCCCTTCCCCTAATATTAGACTTCCCCACCCCCCCTAATATCAAATGCTACACATATACTATAATTTGCCACAATGGGGAGTATTTACTATTCGGTGGGGGGGGGGGGGGGGTTAATATTAGTGGGAGATGATTCGGGTTTAGTGTTGAAAGTTTGGGGCGACCTAGGGGGTTGGGTTTTAGGGTCTTTGGGGTTTGGGCGAGGAGCCTAAAGGATGAGCGTAGATTTAAGGTTGAATTTGGGTTACCCTAAAACCCTCAAACCCTAAAACCCTGAATGGAGAGCTGTCGAGCTGACAGTCTAGCCTAGGATGTAATACACGGATGTGATGTAACTTTTTAGATGGTAGTTTCCCAAAATAGGGGGACCCGAACATAGACGCCAACATATTATAGGCATTATTCTTGAGACCCCCAAAATGGTACCCCTAATTTTGGGAAACCACCCAAACTTGTAGAGGCGTCTGCACACAAGCCACCCTAAACCCTGAACCCTAAACCCTAAACCCTAAACTGCGCATAGTCCCTTCATGCTCTCCGTCTCGACACCCTAAGCTCTCCCAGTTTCCCACAAGCTAAACCTTCTTTGAGAGGTTTAGGGTTTAGGGTTTAGGGGTCTGCTGGAGAGGCACCTTATGAGGGGGAATGGTTTGGGAGGAGTACTGTCAGAGTGAAAATTGCATTTGCTGCTTCGCAGTGCTGCCAGGAAGGACTAAGGCATGATAACCCTTTCACTGAGGGACCCTAGCCGCCAACACTACGGCTCCATATGACTCTTACCAGGCCTTGGGGTTACCGAAATCCCGTCACATAGACCACTATGTACTCCCAGTTCCCATTTCATTCTCCATTTTCTTTGCCAATTGGTCCTCCATTGTTACGTGTTCTAACCTCTAAATCTTACATATCTGCTTGTACCTTGTCACCATACTTCCGAAACCCTAAGCCCTTAATCCCGAAACCCTAAGCTGCAAGCTCTCAACCTGACACTGGATCATCAGCGTGAGGTAGGTTTTATGGTTTAGGGTTTAGGGTTTTTGGTTTGGGTTGTGGGGTTTTGGGTTTTGGGGTGTTATGATTTTTGGGTAAAAGCTACCCCGTAAAGGCTCTCCCCCCCCTCCGCACAGCTTGCAAAGATGAAGGTTTCTCAGAATGCTCTCCATGCAATTCCGACAGGGGATTCCGAATCCGACGATCCCATACCCACCAACCCTAAGATGGTAGCTTCACATGAGCTATAGTCTAAACTCCTAGTATCCCCCTTAATAACCCCTATAGTAGTCCCCTATATAATCCCCCACATAACCCCCCTTTAAGGAGTTTGGACTA
>CAJNIZ010043205.1:0-47638 GCA_905231905.1 Symbiodinium pilosum
TAAAATCTAACAACCCCACTGCAAGCGTGGGGAAAAAACGTAGGAAGACCGACTTGGGACCATAGTCATGCAGCCGTACACGTCCGTGGGGAAAAAAGACTGCAGATCTGCGTTGTCTGAGAATTATTTCGGTAGACGATACATACCATGCCTGAGATGGATGATGGCAGCTCCAACAAGCTGAGTAAACTGAAATGTGCTATACGGAAATGTGCATGCTATTAGTTCGCGAACGCTGTTTCCAGCAACTTTGTCCCATGTCCTCACTGGGCCGTTGCACGGTCAGCGGGAAAGGCAAAGACAAAAGCCTGAGGGTCAGGCGCAGCGGCCGGCAACAACCTCCACTCTGCAAGAGAATTGCGAGACCAGCTTGCTTGTGGCAGCGTGGAATCCTTGTGTGCCAGGGGTACAAATTGTCCTCGGGAACAGCCTTTCCATCAAGGGCGCTGGGCGAAGCCACATTGGTCCAAGACTCACGTGGCGTTTGCGGCCACACGCAGAGAAGGCGCCGCAGCATTGCTTGAGGCAACCAGTTCCTGCAATTAACGCGCCTGGCTGCAAACACAAGAGGAAAGGTATTAGCTCATCCTGGCCCAGTACGCCGAGGGCGCCCAAGCGCGCTGCAAACAATAACCCAAATACAGTTGCATGCCTGTGGCCCAAGCTCTTTCCCAATGCGCATCTTGTTGCGTATCATGGCTGCTCAAGAGTTTGATGAGGGTGGCCTCACGACTCATGGAGCGTCTCAAATTCTATCCTCTGAATGACTCAGATTCATCTATGTCATTTTCCGCCAGTGCCCTCGACGCGCTGCCGAATGGCATCATGCGGACATTGCACGGGTGGTACGTGCGTCGACGAAGTCTTCATCGCACATGTCTGGAGAATAGACTTCGTCAGCCATGCCTTGATACCGGAACTCTGTTCCTTGCAAATTTCGGGTAACTTAGCTTGGCTGAAAGGGGGGTGCAAGCTCCGTGACAAAGTCTGGCATGGAAAATGCCAGCCCAAAATGTTCTCCCATGGTAGTGGGTCGGGCCAGCTCAGGCCATGCTGCTGTCGCGAACGGCGCATGGTGCAGTGCTCAACCTGCGAAAAATAAGATGTGCGCTGAATTCTGGATATTTGCCACCAAATCTACCTCCGCGACCACGGGGACTGCCATGCTTCCACAAGGCAGCACACAGGGCAACAGCACTGCACAACTTTCCGCCGCATGAAGTACAGTGGTATCGGTGGTACTAGGTGGTACCGCGACGTGTGCGAACACATGGTGTGCCGCACTTTATGGTTGCTTTGGGAATGAGCATGTCTTGAAGGAGGCCACTTGCCCATCCATCCTGAGCAATTCCGGACTTCAACGTCACAAACGTTGGATTACACTAAAAGCCAACAAGCAAATCTTTCCAAGTACTACTATTATCTCACATTGCTAGCCAAATTTGAACCGAAGAAAGCCAAGCGCACGCGATTTCCTTCGGTCCCACGACCCGTTCTTGATCTGATGAGCTGGCACCAGCTTCCCATTTGCACGCATGTGTTACCCGTCGCGTCCGAAGTGTGTGCCTGCCAGGAAACACAACCCTGTACAGGAAAAGGATGGAAAAGGGATAATATGGCTGCCGGCCAATCAGCACCAGCGAGACAGGGCAGAGAAGTACATTGCGGTTTGCGCCAAGAAAACGATTTGGGGCAATGCCTCGTGGTGACCATACTGAGCCTTCACCAGGGGCGCGCGAGATCAGGTCTTCAGGAAGCATCTTGCGTATTCCAAAGCTTCAGTTTCATAAAGGTACGTGACTTGGAGAATGGCAGCGCCCCCCAAAGAGAGGTCGGACAGGTGAACACGACGTGGACACAGGCTCGCGCAGGGCACGGACAACACAACAGTTCGGCTGTTGTGCTTTCATTTCTTGCGTGCCCAAACTCCACAACAACAACTGGGACATAACCAACCCCACTATGCTCCCCTACCCCGGCTCCCCCACCTTTTTAACCTTTGTTGGCCCGCGCATCCTTGTAGTAGGCAACAGGGCTTAATAGGGGAATCTATCATTAAGAGCTTAAACGGTACCAATCAAGTAGCGAAACTTTCTTGATCAATCTTTATGAAGTTTTGATCAGTCAATTGTACTTGCACAATCTTACTCTGAGATCATTCATCACGACTGCTGTGTGCCCTCTTCACGAGCCGGTGATGCAGCTCTGAGCGCGGGCACCCCATGGACATCCGTTGCAGCCGGTTTGTTTGTACGTACTGGAATCTATTGACATTTGCGTTTCTGCAAAACTGACAAGCTGATATGCACAGGACGGCGGCCTAGCTTCACAAGCTTCAAGCAGCTTGCCGGTACTTGACGGCACAAAACCATTTTTGCATGTGCGGAAAAACCCTGCGCTGGACTTGGACACATTGGACTCCTTAAAAACACCCGCGTGGTCCCTTTGTGAAATCCAGACCAGAGGAGCCTCCAAAGCCGAGGCTTGAAACAGCCAGGACAGCGTGTGGCACGCCGAAACCTGGGCACTGAGAAAACAATTGCTACACTCAGCCAATGGCCGTCTTGTTTGCTGCCAGAACGGCTATCTTCTAACAGGCAAGAGTTACATTGACCAGCATCACTCACTCGGGGCCGTTTGAAGGGGTGTGGTTTCAAGCAAGTTTTGCTTGAGAGGTTTCAGATGCGACTGGCATCTGATGCCTGCACAGCCAAAGACACCCTGTCAGAATCGATCCAACCTGCCAATCCAGACTGGGATGGTCTGCACTGGACACCACATAACAAGAACCTTTCGGATGGTGACGGGAAAGACCACGGCAACACCAGCCAAGATCACAACAAGAACAGGCATCTACACTGTACAAACCATGAGACAAGCAATAACATAAGTGCTGATGACATGCAAATTTGCTCAGAACAGCCACGGTATAAGGGTGTCAAAACTGTGAGACGTGTTGGGCAGCTCACGGCACGAAAACTTGGCAGCGTCCAGCCGATGAAAATCATCGCACAGCTTCCTCCAGTTCCCATTAAAACAGACTAACCTGAAAAGTGCGTGCCCGCTTGAAGCCAGCGCACAAAGTGCAACCACCGCAGCTGCCAATTCCTGAGCACAAGTTGCTCTGAATCTACGACGTTGAAAGTGACTCGCGGCCATCTGTGACACAAAATGTGAATCTGTGGCACTCTGCCCTGCATGTCACTATGTGGCCCAGTCGCACTGCTTGAAATGGAAGTGCCCAGGAATGCGATGCCAAAACACAACCTTGCTCTTTGCCAGGGCGAGCGAAGGGCTCTCGCAAAAACCACACCGCAATCTGAAGCAAACCAACCTCAAGCACTGCGGCCGAGGCACGTGATTATGCAAAAAAAGATGCAAATGCAGCTCAGTCTGTGGACCAATGCAAGCGAATCTTTGCTTCGGCGTGATAACGCCAAGTCGATCCTCAGCATTGTTCGCATCCACAGGCCAATTCCACTATAATGGCGAGAACGATTCGCACCATAGTCCCTACACCAGGCATCAATCAGGAGAACATGACCGAGCCACAGCTTTGGAACGACTGAATCCTTCTGTTCCATCGGTAGCCCCATGGTCTCTTGGTCAATGCGAAGGGAACGAATGAGCATCAGAAATACTCCGGCGAACCACCACATCACGCCGAACATAAAACACAACCTCAGTCAAAATCTGATCACCCCATCTCCCGTGTGAGTTCTGTGCAAGTCAGCGTGACTGTTGACACATGATAAGGTGAGGGCTTTTCTGTGAGGCGGATAAACCATGGCAGCTGATCCAACCATGTGTTGGTAGATAGGCGCGCGGCATGTAACACGAGGGCCACCACAAGAGCATAAGAAACCTGAGACCAAATGTTCGCAGGTGCTTTGTGTCATTGCCGATAACACTGACACCAAGAGCACACAAATTAATCATCAAGAGCGCAACATGTATATCTGCAGGTCAAGTTGACTGCCCAGCAATGCGCCACACCACAAGACAGCGCCAAACCAGTGCTCGAGTCGAATGTGCGTGCACTGCGCTCCTGTGCAACATGCTTCGCAAGAACGACATGCCAACAATGCTTAAACTTCCACTGAATCTGCAACCTTGTATTGAAACCAGCTGATGATGACGCGCACGCAAAGGTACAGAAGCGGTTGCATCACGTGTTGTCAGCTGCATTCATGCCGTGGGTGGATCCCGTCATGTGAAAAAAATAGCTGTTGCGACATTTTGCTCTTGCAGAATTTGACCCCGAAACTGTTCAATGTTCGCTCTTGTATGGCTTCTTCGTAATGCAACTCTCTCTAATCTGGAAAACCTACAAACTTCGCAGAGTCGTACAAACTTGCGCAACCCTAATTCGCATAGCTGTGCAGCTAACTTCGTTGCAGAACGCCATTCTTCACAGATGTCCACCATTCAAAGGCCGATTGTTCATTGGCGCAGTTATGTGATCATCTGTCATCACATGTTTGACTTGGACATGGCTGCCGGGCATCCAAGTTACGAAAACATACGAAAACGGTCTGTTGAGCCAGGGTAAAAACATTCAAAAAAATGCTGTATTGCAAACATCTTCGTGGCAAATTGCCACAACTTGACCTCGTGGTCAATATGAACCAAATTGGGCACGTGTGTCCAATGTTACACATGAAAAATTCACACATGACCGCAACTGTTGCTGAAATCGGATGCGTGGCCAATGGTTTGGCATTGTTCCACTATCCGCTTTGGCTCACCCACGACGAGAGCGCCTCAATTAACCAGAAATTTCAACACCTGCAACAAAAAGTTCTACACCATTCCTGCAACAACAAAACAATTCATCTAGAGGATGTCCTTCCTGCACAAATTCCCAAAGTTTAGAAATGCCATCCGCAAAAAACCATCTTTATCCGAGACAATCCAGTGTGGCACTGCACAAGCTTGCACCTGGGACCGATGAGGACGCCTGTGGACTGAAAGGTCATTGGTTTGTCCTTTCGCCGCTGGTGCGGGAAGACTCCACCAACTTGGGGGCGAGTGTCCCGAAAACGCTTGGAGCAGCAGGATAGTCAGCACTGCGACGTTTAACTCCATTTCATCCGCTCACTTATCCACGTTTACATCAACCCATTGGCTGTTTTTTGTTATGTATTTTACGACGACATTTTTCCTATTTTTGCTCAGCATGGGATAATACACACCATTAGGAATCAACCTAACGAGCCAACAGAAATCATACGAAAACCTCACATCACGCCCTCAATCTCACATCCCATATAATACCTCACGACAACTGCACAACAACCTTGTCACACAATATTACTTGAACGTTTGCAAACAAAATTTCAAATACTTGTTAACAATCCAAGCTGGCACCACGCATAGTCCTAACGCGTTTCCCATTCTGTGCTGAACTTGTTCCGGGATCATTCTGCGGACCATTCGAACAAATAATCTCAGGAGCAGGATCAACAATTCAAGCCGCAACATTCCGAGCAGTATGCTGCTCAGTTTGCGGAACCTTCGGTTGAGCATTGGAAAATATTTGTTGGATGCAACATTGATTGTAAGGACTTTTGTGCCCGATGAATTCCCACGAATGTGAAACATCCAGACTGGTCCTACTGTTGTTCTGTGTGATTGCACTGCTCCTGTCCAAAACCTACCACAACAAGCAAGCAGACAGCACTCTTCTCTTTTTCCTTGGGTTGCTCTGAGTGTAGCGTAAAGGAGGGCTTGAAAGGCTCGGGGCTTCAAGCCCGGTTGACCTTCCGTTTTACCCCCGCTTTAATGACTCAGAGCAACCCTGTCCCTGCGGCCCTTCCCCGAACCCCCCTCCGCGTGAAGATTGCTTGCAGGAGGCTGCGACTGTCTGGCGGAGGTTCGTCAAGGGAGCCTAAGTGGTTAGTAGTGAGTCTTGCAGGTGAGGGCGAGCAAGGCTTTTGCTGCAGGCAGGCTGTGTTCAGGGCACGGCTTTCCCAGGGCTGACCTGAGTTTGGGTCTCGAATGCTCGCTCAAACGAACGCTGAGCGCTCTTTTTTTGCTTCGCTCGGCGGGCTGTGTCACGTGGTGGCTTCTACAAAATTTTCCCTCCATCTGGCATGAGGAGGATGCAAAGTCACGCCTTCTGGCTGGCACAGCTGGCTGAGAGTAAAGCGGCAGCGGGCGAGAGGCTTGGACTGGAATCTGTGAAGTTTGTCCCTGCTGAGTTCGTCTGCCCACACGTTCTTTTGTCCTGACACGTGCGACACCAGCAGGGCTACTGAGTGCGCGTGTGGCCAGGAGGCTACAAGGCGCAGAAAAAGGCTGAGGGGAAAGGCTGTCGAGAACGCTTTGTTGACCCCAGCCTCTGTGGGCGTGTTGTCTCGGGCATTGCAAAGGACTGGTACTTGTTGTGGCCGAGGCGGCTTGCGCGTCTTTGCGCAGTTGAGGCCAGAGGGCTCTGACTTCTGACATGGACCAGATCTTCGAGAACCAGAGGAGATGAGGGTCTGACAGGGGCTTTGTTGGAGTGGCCTGCGCGCAAGACAGCAGCCATGCTAAAGATTCCTTGCTGTGTTCTGCCCCTAACGTAGTAACGTACCAGCTTTTGTCCGCTTAATGCTATGCGTAACGGACTAGTCCTGCACGAACCTGCAGTCCTGCTTAGGATTCCTAAATTGGGCCACCTCCATCAGCCACCACGTCAGGTCTTACACAGCCCCTCTGTATTCAGACCTTAACAGCCCACCAGGGACTCTGCGTAGCATTCCCTCACGCATGTGGCAACGGTTCCTGTTCAGCCTGGACAACAGAGCACTTATGGTTCGCCCGCCTCCAGGACTCCACATCTCAGCCTCCGCGCGTGTCATAGAGTCAGAGAGGTTGGCAGCCACGTCCCCCTTCTGCCGAACTCGGAACGGGTCACGTGGGTGCGAATTGCAGACCCTACAGGTCTGCGCGTTTAAATCTGATGCCCGGAAAACCGGCCCTTGGGACGGAAAAGGGCAGGCAGACAAAACTCCTAAAGTAACTACGGAGTTACCTAGAACACTCGACCGGAAGGCCAAGGGATTACCGGTAGACACACGGACGGATCTCGACTGGGACCAAGTCCAAGGGATCACCAGGAAATCGGAGGGCTCAACTCGACTCGGACCAAAACCAAGGGATCAGGAGAGCGGTCAGGCGTGCAAGAGACGCGCTCGACGCGGACCAAGTCCAGGGATCACGCGGAGCAACACGGACGTAAGGGCCTTATTCGGCAGGGCAGTGCTAGACGTAACCCCACTAATGGAGCTGTCGACGATAAGGCGCAGAGGGCGGTCGGGAGAGACTACAACGTCGAACTCCCCGACTGTGCGGCGGTAGTGCTTGCGCAGGGCAGTATCACCGGGCGGATCCAACTCTCCTTATAAGCTCTGCCTCGAGGAGGTCATCGACAAGCTCGGCATTGGAGCTGCTTTTGCTTGAACCTTATAGCCCACTTTCTGAGGCCTCGCCTTTGTCACACGCACATCCTTTGTCAAGGGTCCGGACCTAAGCCTTGCTCTCGCTTGAGCCTGGCACATGGAAGTATTGGTCTTGACGAGGCCGAGCACCCACTTTCGGTAGCCTACGCCTCAGTGCCTTCGCAAAGGACTCGCCAGTCATCTTCCCTGCCTGCACGCTTTTCTGGCCTTCTTGGTGCAAATCCTGGTGTTCAGCCTTGCAGCCTGTAAGCACGTGGCCTCTGCACCTGCGCCGCCCTCAGTTAACTTGACTGGGGTCTGCTTTCTGATTTTTGAACCAGGTTTTTAGCACGGCTTGCTCCGGTGAGCTGTGCCTGCCAGAGGGCTGAGCAGGCTCTCGGGATAGGGCGCCCACCCCCAGTTCACGCAGCGGCGGACCGCCCCCCTCGTTTGAGGTGGTTCCTATGCGGGCGTCCTTTCGGAGGGCTCATCTTCGGCAGAACGCTTGCTCCTACTTCCAGCAGCGCTGCGGGCTTGGCCCCGGCGAGGCTTAGTGAACCATAATGCTTGAACGGTCAGGGTGCTCTAAATACCTAGAACATGTACATGCAAGAAGACTGCTGGCTAGCTACAAGTTGGTGTGTCAGACTGTACCCTGGCAGCGGCGAGCGCGCTTCTCAGCGAGCTCTGCGGGCTCAATGTCTGGAGGCTTGATGAGGGCCTGGCCTTAAGGCGAGGGCTCACACATATATAGGGCGCTCCGCGGGCTACCCTCGAAGCTGCAAGCTGAGGCGTCAGCAGGGCTTCTTGACATGCTGCCAGGTCACAGCTGGACAGGCTCCAGGCTTAAAGTGACAGAAAGCGTCAGGCCGTCATCACAAGCCCGCGGACTCTGCGAGCCTGCTTCGATGAGCATGGTGCCCTCCCAGATGACCTCACAGATTTGGAGGGCAGCCTCCCTAAAAGTCACCCCTCAAATCCCGCCTTTAAGGCCCCCCCTTAAGTTTAAGACACCCTTTTTTCTTTCTTGCTTCACGACATCAAAGGGCGTGAGATTTTCATCCTCTCTTTGTCCGTCGGATTGAGCCAGATGGATACTATAATAATATTCGGGTAATCTTCCACAATCAATATCTAGAATCAAATCAAAATTCTTCCTCACGAAAAACATCCAAAAGAATCTAGAAATTGAAATCGCGCAACGCAAGACGGACTTTCTACTGGATGGTGGTTGGCCTCCAAACTCAAGCAGCCACCACGCAAGACCTTCAAACAACCTCCAGAGCTTCCTTCAAGTCACCGGGTGGGCTCATCACGAAGCAGCCATCACGCAAGACCTTCAAACAACCTCCAGAGCTTCCTTCAAGTCACCGGGCGGGCTCATCACGAGCCACGCGTATCCACCCAAGACCTCACAGCCTCACTACGCACATGATCCTGTACACCTCGGCTGAGGTTGATCATGTATCTGCACGCTACGTGCTATTGTCACACGCTTGGAGACGTATTGGCAACGCGTCCATTCATAGTGCACAAGCTTATCCTAACCATAAACCTCGGCACAAGACAGTTAAGGTGGAGCTGGGAGAAACACGGGCATCCAGCTGCATTAGGGCGGGCAGGGTGGGTCTAAAAACCAAAAGTCTTGTGCCATAAATCAGCGTCAACCAACTGCATTCTCATGTCAACGCAAGGCAATCAAGGTCAAATGTGAACCAAGGAATTTGGCAATCGGTCTGACAACAAGAAAATGGTTTTTCCTTTAGGCAATTTGCCAGGCGTAATGTGGAAGCACAAACGCACTAAGTGGGGCCCACCCACCCACCCAGCAAATCCTTCAGACAAACCCATTGGGAGACCCAAGGAGCTTGTCCGTCGGATTGAGCCAGATGGATACTATAATAATATTCGGGTAATCTTCCACAATCAATATCTAGAATCAAATCAAAATTCTTCCTCACGAAAAACATCCAAAAGAATCTAGAAATTGAAATCGTGCAACGCAAGACGGACTCTTTACTGGATGGCGGTTGGGCTCCAAACTCAAGCAGCCATCACGCAAGACCTTCAAACAACCTCCAGAGCTTCCTTCAAGTCACCGGGTGGGCTCATCACGAGCCACACGTATCCACCCGTCCGTAGGCGTGTGGTGAGCGATGAAAAGAAAGGAAGTGCCACCACGCAGTCTTTTCCGAGAGCTTCTGCTTCTTGGAAGTAGGAGCGGACTTTTGTGTGTGAAGTTTCTGGGCAGCCTTAAGCTCAGCGAACTCTGCCTGCGCAGCCTGAAGCGAGTCGAAGATTGACATGGGAAGGTCCCCAAATGATACATCCAACGTGAGGTTCAGATCAAAACGACCGAACCGAGAATTTGTGAGGTCGTCAGCCTCAACGTTCTCCTCCCTTGAACGCCACTGAAGTTTGACGCGACCACCACAAGAAGCCAAGTACGACGCGAATTGCATCATTATGCCCATCAATGGCCACTTCATGGATGAACCCTTCTCGAGCGCCTGGGGGTTAGAGCGATTGTCAGTGCCGGCCGTGATAGTTGCAGGCAGAATGCACTCGGACACACGAAGGTCAGGCGCAAATGCTACGCAAGCCATATAAGTCAAGCAATTCTGCACTGGAGGATGCCCACTGTGATGAGCCATCTTCCTTAAATAGCCAGGGAACCTGACCTGGCGTCAGCTCGACGCAAAACCATTTGGCTGTGGCAGGATCAGCATCAACCCCTAGGAGCCAACCCCCTAAGACAACCCGACCTCGTTCGCACTTGGCGTCCGTCCTGAAGACCTGCTTCAAGGAAGTGGGCTTCACCGGAAGCTGAGCGCGGATGTAAACCAAAGACGACAAATGAACCAAAGCAGGCATGCGGCATGCAGTCCCACGGGCCAAGACCGAAGTCCATGAATGCATAGGTGCAAGAAATGGCTTCAACCAAGTGAGGACGCAAGCAACAAAAGTGAGCCTGCCAGTTAGCTCGATCATGGCACGTCCAACAACAATCCAGTCTGACTCCTCAGCGTTGCTGATCCAAGAGATGACCCAACGGGCGCGGGAATCGGAGACGCCTGCACTCCAAGTGGCGTATGACACGTGATAACCTATGTAATCAACTGCGACGCCGCCCTTGAACTTGTGAGAAGCGAAAGGGGTTCCCACAACCTCGTACGCAGCAAGCACCATCCAAAGAATCAAGAATTTGTCAGGCCCAGCCGTGAGGAGATGTAAATCGTCAACGTAAACCAGCTGCAAGTTCCACAAAGTGAGCATCACCCTCAAGACCCAACGGCCAACAAGTCCGAAGAGGCGGGCCCACCAAAAGGACGTAGATTCGACGTAGATCGACAACCCAGCTTCGGCCAATCGGCCCTGCGCACCTTTACGCGCCTGTGCGCCTGGGAGATATCCGCGGAAATCGCGAACACTGCCTCGCGAGAGTCCCTCCCAAGGGCAGCCAGCTCAAGCTATTCATCCGGCTTTGGCACCTCCAACTTGTCCAAGACTTGGATCTTATTGTTGAGCCCTACGCCGTCCGTTGCACCGTGAAGTGGTCTAATCTCGCCGCTGGGCTTTGACACTGCACCCATTGCGGCCACAAGAAGACGGCCCGGGCCGAACTCGGCTTCCACCGCAGCCTCAGTGGTTGGCAGCATCAACCCAGCACGCTCATCACGACGGAACTGCTCCAGCGTGCGTGCAATGGGGAACTCGTCACCTAAGCGCACCCCCTCGGCAAATGAGCAATCACCATCAACAAGAATTGAAGCGTCAGGGTCCCCCAAGATGACCAGGGACTGGTGCAACAAGTGTAATCAGAAAGGCTAACCTGCCGTACGCTCACACGCGAGTTCGGGGTCCGGTAACATGCAGGCCAGGGTATTCCTCACTGAAAGGCGATTCCTTTAAATGGCCGGACGCAAGAGCAAAAGCAGCTTTCCTCAAATCCCCTAGCTCAGTGGTCACGAACGTACGAAGAGCCTCTTGGACAGAGAGAACGTGCTGCATCTCTGAGTCCGAACACCAGGGTGAATCTAACCTCATAAATAGATAACCGCGCAAACGGAGTGAAGCTGATCAAGCCTACATCCAGACAAGGGCGGAGAAAACTAAGTCCCTTCCCGCAACTAGCAGCTGGCTTCGCACAATGGTGTCTAGCCCAGCTTCGAAGCGGAAGGCGACTGCCTTCACGCCTGCGGAAGAGTGGCGAAGAGCCGACAGGGGAGCTCAGACGGCTTCGAGAGGAGGTCGAAGAAATGCGATCTCTAGAGAACGGGCACAGAGCCGCTCAACAAGGCGGGACATACCAAGCAAACCGAAGGACAATTGGTAGTGAAGGAACCATCTACATCTCCTCCAGTACCCAGAAAGAGGAAGCCAGACTACAAGCAGATGGAAGCCGAAGACAGAAAGCGGGCAAAGTTAGACAAGCCGACCAGAAACAAGAGCGCGGAAGCCTCCTCGTCGTCCAGATGCCGTTGCCGAGAGACAGAGAGAAACTCATCTAAGCGCCAGCTCACAGGCTCCCTATGAACCGGGCAGGCTAAATATGTGCCTATGCGGGACCTGATTAAGGCGCCAGTTCTGAGGAACGTGCGGGTCAGCCCAACGGAAATCAGAACGGCGGTTGCAGTCAACAAGAAGAAGAGATTCCAGATCATGACCGAGGACAATGTGGAGTATGTAAGGGCTGTCCGGGGACATGACAGTGCCATGGCGGCTCATTATGGGCTTTCGGGTCAGGATACGCAGGAGCTCACCATGCATACGGCCCCGGATATGGCGGTCCATGGCACACAGCTCTGCAGGTACGGGTCCATTCTCGGCTGCTGCCCTCATGGTTCCATCCACCGTTAGTTGGGTTCCAAGATGGTCGTTTCTACTTGGCTGAAGCTTACCCCTCTGCCTTTTCCAAGTGTCTTGGCAGCAGCAAACACAGGTGACGTTTCTCCTGCCAAGATGCCGAGCAGATCGCCCACCGCCTTCTGCAGAGTTCTCCTGTGGCATCTGACGCTTTGTCTGTTGCATGGCTGTCACCATTAGAAGAAGCATATAAGGCCACCAAGCCCTTCCCTTCTGCGTCAGCACTTTCCCCGACATGTGTTTAGCTCGTTGGGGGTCTTTGTCAATATTCAGACTGCCATGCACAGAGATTGTAGAAACGCGGCAAACCCGAACTTGCTCTGGCCCTCTCAGCCTTCCTCCGCATCCGCATCATCACAGGCACCATCTGCACTTGGATCACAGGGCACTTGAAGCCCAGGTCGTCTCTTCGGAAGAGGAACCCTCTGTTGACGAGGCCTTTGATCCTTTCACCAGCAGGTGCTCTGGACTCTCCCCCGATTAAATGCAGACATGGCACTGGAACGAGAGAGCTGGTGGACGGCTTCGACGCAGGCTGGGTAGGTTTAGAGACAGCCCAATGGTGCGCGCCAGACCAATGAAATCTGCCCTCGAACCTTGGGCGCTGCCATGGGCGGCAATCACGTGTTGCAGCTAGCATGTATACGCATATCCGGCAGATGATCCGCCGACGCATGTCGCAGTCTGTGTACATGGGTGCATCCAGCTTATAGCATTTTCTCAGGTGGCAGGGCGTGGAGAGCACGTTCCCGTCGTACTCCTGCACATTTTATGAATGAATACAGAATGCGATCCCCAAAACTGGAGGTCAGCTCTGGCTCCTGTGGCCTCCACACATGCTGGACTGCCCATGGGGCAAGTGCAAGCACAGTGCGACGGCTGCATGAATTTTCGGGAGCAGCCATCTTACAGGCAACAGCCCCATAGGACAATTATCCCGGTTAATGAGAAATTGCCTTAAACTTGTCGGCTTCTCTGCTGGAAATGATATGAAGCCGCTGGGCGCCTCCTTCTCCGCGATGACCTCGGAGCGCAATGCATCGCACATTAGAGCTGGGTTAGTCTTGGTCTTGTGTGATGGCTTCAGATTATGGTCGGATATAGTCTTCCACTTGGCAGTGACTTTCTTTTGCAGACACTCACGCGGAAGTCTGAAGCAGCATTTACACCTAAATTGGGCATTGCGCGTGTGGGGTCGATCGACGGAAGGGGACTTTCACTCACTGAGTCATGTACGTCCTTGGCGTTCTCCTGTCGACTGTCTGATCCGCTTGGTGCAAGTGGAGTGGTCCATCCTCTGGTTGAATGCTTATCACAGGACTCCTCAGCTCTTCAGCGAATTTGCTTTCTGCCTGTCTTAGGCCTGGAGCGATGCTCGGTCGGGATGCTGAAGCCTTCCTTGTTGTGCACTATGTTGCTGCATCGTATGTCAGGCGCAGCGCTTGGTCGAGGTGCGGCCTCTGCTTTGCACTGGCAGCATTTAATTTTCCACCAAAGTAGTTCATGCAGCTGACCACATTTTTCATACCCAGACATTGGCACCGCGCTCGATTCCGCTGAGGTGCCATAACGGCAAGGTCAAGTGCAGTAGTAGAACCACGAAAGCAAAGTAACACATGTGCGACGTCGGGTCATCAGTTGCTTCATTGCTTGAGTGATCACCACGCTAAAACTTTCAGCCCTGTTCTGATAGGTGCTAGTACTTGCATACGAGCTTGACATCTAAAGTGGACTACCCTTGCAAGGCAATGGTTGCTGTTCAAGACCTTATTGCTTTGTGGGAGGCCGGACTGCTTCTGATTTTACTGAAAGAACCACGACACACCTGAAGGAGCGTGGCGGCAAGTCCGTCTTCCCTGTTTGACATCGGATCCCCAAAGGCCCACGAGCTCGCTGAAATCCGCTGACAACTGCTTTTTGGCGCGGCCTGTGCAGGCGCATGTTGAGCAAATCGAGACGTCACGGACTCAAACCAATAATGTTGAGACATGGCCCTTCTATTTCTCTGTTAACTGTTTTTTGGCAAAGGTTCCAGTGGTGCAAGAGCACTCACCTTACATGTTGGGCCACGCATATGGCATGGTGTTCTTTGCATTTTCACCCTCATATTTCCATGAAGTGCAAGCTTCTGTACGCATTCCGCATCACCAACTCGCACCGGCTCGATCCTGGCTGGAAGGATCGATTTGTGTTGTTTTTTCGCCTGCTAGCTGGGCATTGTGACAATTTGTAAAAAGCTTCGCGTGCTTGGGGATCGTCTGCCGGCTGGAGCTTCGAACGATTTTGTTTTGCACTCCAAGCAAAATTTAACACCAATTCAACAATAAAAAAACATGATTCTTCGAGTGGAGGCGCATAATCAGGACTTCTATCTGCCCATCCCTGTAGCACTTGTACGAGTACGCAGTATTACAGCTGCTTGTAACGAGCAATAAATGGTAGAAATAGGAGTAGAAGAAGTAATTGTAGTAGCAAAAGTAGCAGCAGTAGTAGTAGTAGTTTTTGTAACAGCAACAGCAGTAGCAGTAGCAGTCGTAATCGTCAGCAGCGCCGTGTTCTGCAAACACCTGTGGAGGAGGCAGGAGCAAAAGCAAAAAAAGCGGCAGTAAAGCATGGCAGTCGCAGAAACTTGTGGAAATTCAGATGGTGGAGGTACCCGTCCCCATCAAGGACAGCAATTGTGCAGTAGTTTTTGACATCCACGTCGGAATGCAACGTTTCCTCAGGACAGTTTCAGACTTAGAAGCTCTCAGACGTATCTAGTTCGCCATTAATGTGTATGGATATTCGGAAAATTTCGTACAAGGCCGAAAGCTGAAACATGTTGATCGAAGTCGCATGAAGGCATGCATTGGTTTAGAAACTCGTCAGGTCCAATGAAGGTGCATGCACATAGAAGTCACAAGATTAAGCCAAGAGAGTGCCTTTCCTTGAATCATGGTTGGTCCAAGACACTGACAATGCAGAGAGCTGTAGAAAGAACTTTGACTATGCACTCAGCAAGTCTTCTGTGGCGCAGTCGTTCGCACGTTTGATTTATTTAATGAAAGCTGCATTCATAACTTGCGTCCGTTTCAGCCTTGAAAGCTCACTTCTAGAAATCAGGCTTCTCATAACCTGGTGCTTGCGGTGGTCCTGCAGTTCTGCTCATTGCGAGGCATAAATGCGGTATAAGGTGTACGGTACTTGATCGCACGACCTCATTTATGGATCGCGACGCGAGTTGCAGCTCCCTAATGCTGCTTCCAATCTTGAGTTGGTGCGTATTCGCTTGTGTAAACTCATGACAGGATGCAGCATTTGCAGTTAATCAGGACCAAATCACTTCGGCCAGTTGAAACTCCACATCCGAGTCGCTTGCACGTGCTGCATGTGTCAGCTTTCCAATTGGTGATAACGCAGGAGGAGGTCGTGCACGTTCCAAAGGTCATGGAGCAGGAGCCGGCGACAAATTTCCACGTAGAAGAGTGGGTTGACATACCGATCAAGTCTCGCGCTCCGTGGCTGCAACGTTCAGCTGCTTTCATGCGTTGTTTCGCTGATGCCAGTCAGTTGTTTGCGGTGACCAGGTGGAGAAGATCGTGCACATCCCCATCATCCGTGAAGAACAAAGACTAATCCAAAATCCTTTAGAGGTTGTCGTCGAGGTCGCGCAGCCTCAAGTGGTGGTCAAGGTGGTGGAGGTTCCGAAGATCACTGTGGAGGAGAAGATCATCAAGGTACCCAAGATCACGCGCACCGTGGTGGACACTGCTGCATGGCTGCACTGGCATAGTATAACCAAACAACGATATTCTACATAGCTGTGGAATCGGCATGTCAGTGGAGCTCTGGGTATTACTCCTTTACTGAACCAAATAGCTGGAGATAGTCATCATCATAAGCAGGCACACGTATTGAAGTTAAATGTTGGACCAGACCTGAGTATGCAGCAAACCGGTGTTGTTTTGTTTTCCATTGGAAAACCGAAGACACCTTGTGTTGACCAAAACTCGAGGAAAACCAAAAAATCCAAAAGTTTCGAGCCCCTCAGAAATGTTTTGGATTTTGGGTTTTCTGATGCCTTCGGCGGAAACCAAAAACTAAAAATCTAAAAATCGAAAAACCGTTCTGAGGGGTCCGAAACTTTTGGGTTTTTCGGGTTTCCTAGGGTTTTTTTGGTCTTCCTACAAAAATAATCTTTTTTTGGATTTTAGGTGGAAAGCCAGAAAACATAAGATGTTTTTTGTTTTTTTGTTAGGTTTCTGGCGGAAAGCCAAAAAAACCGAGTGTTTTTGAGATTTCTACTGGAAGACCAACAAAAACACCTTGTGTTTTTTTTTTGGATTTCTGTTGGAAAACCACAAACCCTAGGAAAACCAAAAAATCCAAAAGTTTCGGGCCCCTCAGAAAGGTTTTGGTGTTTTGGATTTTTGGTTCTCTAAACCTTAGAGCCAATACAGCGCGCAGCATGTGATTGTATTTGCCAGTCTTAGTCTTAGTTTTTATCTTAATCTTAGTCTCAGTCTTAGTAATAAGGCTAACATTAGTGGTTTTAACCGTCAGTATTTGTTTTGTGTTAGTATTAATATTCGTAGCATTCACACGGGTAGTAAACTTAATGGTATTGTTCGTGTTGATTAGTGTTACTGTTAGTGTTAGTGTTAGTGTTGGTGTCAGTGTTAATGTCAATGCCAATGTCAATGTCAGCGTTCGTAGTAGTCTTAATATCAGTCTATATCACATGTGTACGAATGGTAGTGTTAATGTTTAGTGTTAGTGTTAGTATTCGTATTGGTCTTGGTCTTAGCCTCTGTCTTATACCTAGTACTAGTATTAACCCCTTTATAGTATCATATCTAATATATTCTATATTTGTAGGTCTATGGGGAAATTGGAATCTTAGCATGTGAGTGTATTAGTATATTACTATATTGGTATGTTGGTACATTGGTATGTGATTTTATTCGAACGTGATTAGTAGTAAATCATGTATTATAGTTTCCCAAAGTCATTACATGTCCTACCCATTGCTAGCCGAAGCACCTCGCGGTAGGTCTTGGGGGGGGGAGGGGGGGGTGTGAGCATATATGTATATATGTGTATATATATGCATATTTATATAGAGATCAATAACTATGAATATATGGATCCATAAACATGCATATGTACTGATTTGTTTAGGCAATTTGATGCGGATGATGATGATGATGATGGTGATGATGATGAAGTACTGGAAGTATTAAAAGCCAGACCTGTCAGCCTGTCAGCATCTCCACGGCTTTCGCGAAGCCTATGCTTGCAAACTGTCGTGTTGTGACGGATTGGATTCTGCAAAACGGGGTAGTGGAGAATATCCCCATGATATCACCCTAGAATCCGACCTGAAAGCAAATGAAGATGGGATAGTTCCGGGAAGTAAACCTGGCAGCTATGCAGGATGTCTAAACTGGAGTTCAGCAATAGGTAGTTGCCCCGTATGTAAAGATATTCTGCTGCGCAGGGGTGCCGTAGGCTTCAGTACCCAAGACTCGAAGGCAGACTCAACTTTCGAGGGCCATGGATACCTGGATGGCTCGGGCCAGGCAGGGACTCACTATACCTCTTATAGCCAATACACCAAGGATACCAACCATGCCAATTGCACGCATTGTGCCCACTATGCGTTTACACCTTGTATATTCAATCTGGTATCCACAGCAGCAATGGTGGTTGTTTACAGTATGCAGAGCTGTGCTCTTTAGACGCCTATGTTTGCTGGCATCTGCATTGCAGATTATCTGGGGCGCAGACTGGACAATTCTGAAACAAAAGAATTTTGCGGATTTGGTGAGGAAGTGGGAGGCGGGAAGGGGGAGGGGGGTGGGAGGGGTGGCGCGGGGGTTATGACGCGGAGGGTGCTGCAGAAGCGGTGTGAGGCATGTTTGCAAGGGCCCGATGCGCAGGCAAGCAATGTCGAGACCACAGCGGTGTTGCGCTCAGATTTGTGGTGCTTTCCTCTGCAATTTGGCCATGCAGCTGCGCTCTGCTGTCGCTCCATTCTCGAACGCAGGAGTTGTTGGTTATGTGATGTAGCCACCATGCCATGGTCAGTCAAATTCCGCAACGGCTGCCAACACCTTTGCTGGCAACACGTACCCATGTCCTTGCAGCAGACCGCACTGCTAGACTGTCAGAGCTACCCGCTACCTTACCCCACGAGCGCAGTGCTAGAGCTATGGAGATTTTCTCTCCGAAAGCCTTCTTGGGCGAATTCAACATGAGTGGGCCTTAGCCGTTGCTTTGCTGTGCGCTGCCTTCCTTGCGCGCGTGTCGACTCTATGTGTCTTGATCGTGCTAGCACTGAGGCGGTTGAAGTGGTGGAAAGATGAGACCGCTGATGCAACTGTCTTGGCTGCTCGCCTTGAGCGCTTCTCGCAACGCACGACGACCGGTGAGCTGTGGATGATCAAGTTGGTTTTTGATGGGAAAGACTATTTCTCGGAATGGAAGCCCGATGTTTCAACAGCCGAAAAACAGGCGATTCAAGCGTTCCGCGTGCATCCTGACACTAAAGACTGGTGGGACAGGTTCCCACAGTCATCCAACATGAAGCGGCGAATGCAGATTCTGCCCTGCAACGACAGCAAGAAAGCCAAGACAAGGGCTGGCAGCAAGCAGGTATCTACAACATCAAGCCAGAGCGATGCTGGGCACTGGAAGATGTTGTGATGTGGCAGCACGGCATTGTGCATCAAGATTGTGGGATTGTTCTTGATGCCGCCTAGGTCCGTAGATCCAACCAGCACAAGTTCTGGAGTGTCTAATACACCTGCGCGTTGTGAGCATGATACAAGTATCACAAGTTGCATCCGTTGCGTAGGCACTGAGTCTGATTTGAGCCTTTGCGCACCACGCACCTTGCATTCAGCAAGGCTTTGGCATTGCCCGGCCCTCAAGCTACTGCAATTAGCCCTCACGCGGGCTCTTTGCGGTGCTTTCCCTTCTGGAGCCCCCAGATCCAGAGGTTCAGAGGCTGCCAAACTCCCTGTATGAACTTGGTAATGCTAACGGTAAACCTCTCACTTACCCACAGCCCAAACCTTGAATAGTGAAAGCTATCTGCTTGGATCCAGGTCCTTCGCAACAAGATCATATTGGATCCGAAGGGCCTGACACTTGGTGTAAACCATCATAGTCTTGAGTAGCCTTTGGCTCGTTGTCAACAGAGTTTGCGCGAGGACCTTTGTGTAAAACGCCATGGCCAGATCCCAAGAGTTCGAGGGAGCGCATGGTGACGTTTGGCGCAGTTGCCTTGTACCGGTGTGCGCACTCCCCGAAATCTCTGTAAAGTCCTCAACACGTCGCAGGTACATCCCACATGCATCCACATGCCAATGGTGATGAGGAGGGATGCTGCTGCTGACGATGAATGATGAAGAGTACGGCGACGATGTTGACGATGCTCTCCAGTGCTTTGTTGTTCTGGCTTGGCTGACGGTGCTGATGATGCTGATGTTGCTGTTGTTCACTCCCTCTGCCACCTCCCCTACTTCCGACCCATCATAAAAAATGTATGCCGAGTATATGCGCTTCTGAGGACCTTGCCGGTGATGATGTCGGTGATGACGATGATGAGTTATTTCACAGCTTGACCTCTTATTTGAGGGGAAATTAGACGTTGCATGTAACAGATGACTTATGTAAATGGTTGTGTAAATTGCTTGGGTTTGGCATCTTGACGTACATGGTTGCATAAATTATTGCATGCATGTCCTGGACCGGTGATCTTGAGTCAAGCCAGCCTGTCTGCCTTCGCTGCTGTCAGCCACGTTCTCACTTTCCTAACGACATGCGTTCCAAGACTTCGAACTTTTTGGCTTGCTCAACAACTTGTTTAGCAAGCGAAAAAGGAAGGCTAGGAAGGCTTTCTTCCACGGCCTCCTGAGATGAAGGGCGACTGTCAGAACCAGGCATACCAGGTTTTGTCTGCATTGTGCCTATCTGAGTCTATGTCAGTGTGAGTGGTGAGTAGTAACTGAGTAGTAGACACGCGCAAGTGATGTATTTGTGCAGCGGCTACTGTATTGCTGCGCATAAGGATCAACACCTTCCACCACTGCCGGTGGGCGGATTTGTTGGACGAGGCGCCGCGACTGCTGAGTGGATCCGCAAGTATTGTCCATAGCAGATGTATTGCTGGCCATATGCTGACTTATGCTTCGTTCGTTGAGAACCGATGAGTCACGTGGCACCACCCGTTGTCGTTTGCTTTAGGTTTAAGTTGTGTAGCAAGGTTACGTGTAGCCATTTCAGGATTGTTATTGCACATTGCCGCCGTTATGCTGAGATCTGAGGCATTAGAGTTCGGCTTTTGGCTTCAGGTTGAGGATGCTCAGTTGTTTCCGTCGTTGAAATCCTATGGCTCATGTCTGTAGCAAAGAGGCTCAGGGTTGAGGGCTTAGAAGTATCTAGGGGATTTTAGGGGCCTAGGGACAGAACTGACTTTGGGGTCGAGAGTCGGCAAGGGGCATCCGTGTCAAGCTGTGTCGAGCTTTGGAAGCCTTCAATGCAAACAGGCCTTTATCCTTCCCGTTTAGATCTAGATTTTCTAGTCTCACAGCTAGTGTAGCGAGTCTTTTGCTTCTGTCCACGTCCAGGGGCTTCTGAAGGAGAGGGTCATTGGGATATTGGATTTCTGGCTGGCCTTTTTTGCTGTACGCTTGCAACTTGATGCCGGCTGGATATTTTTCCATGTTGGCCCATGCTTCCAGCAAAACTTGCAGAATTAATGTCAGGACAGTCCAGCCGTGCTCTTTTAGCAGTTTGACTACACAGGTAGACCGCATCCTTGCTTGCCGTTGATCTTGCCTGGTTCAAGCAGTAATTAGCGGGCTGCAGCGCTTGCTCCCGCACGTGCTACCAGTACTATCACTCAGAATACCTATTGACGATCGCTGACCGCGACAGTTTCGAAGACCCTAGCAGAACTACCAAGACCGCTGCGTGACTGTTGCTGCTGTATTCTTGTGGGTCCTGATCTTCCCAGTACTGTTACCAAGCACAGGGAGCCAAGACTTGTAGCAAGAAGGGCCTTAAAGGCACACAGGCTCCTCCTCCCTGCTTCCAGGACAACTTAGCAGCATCATCCGATGCTGTGCCTGCAACTCAGGCTCGACTCATCTTCAACCAAGCTGCAAAGTATTGCGGTTTCTCAGAAAATCGGTCGGTGTGCGTCGCAATGTAGCATGAGATGCACCTTTGCCAGGGGCTGATGTGTTATCGTCGGCGTGCCAGCGAACGCATCAGGTTATGTAGGGAATTCTAGGGGGCGTTCTGGCCTGCCGGCTTCAGGCAGAAAATCATGTAGGACCAGCCGCTTTGGCCTGGGCATCACCGGACGAACCTTCGAGAAAAGCTCACATGTCAACGTTTGTCCCTGATGCTTATCTAACGAACTTATCCAGATCATGTTGTGTTCGGGCTGCGAACAAATGCCTGCCTTGAAGTTGCAATCATAAACGCAGGCGTGCAGGGTAGCACCTAGGATGTCATGGGCCAACTTAATGCACGTGGGAGTGACGCCTGATTGTAATTACGGCTCCGCAATATGCAAGAAGAATCCTTTTGCTGGCTTTGGGCAGGCCCGAAAAATCTGTTTGCTTTCCCGTCTGCAGTGTGCGGAAAAAAGAGCATGCAAACTATCCTATTGTGTAATAGTTTCCGTTTCCCTTTCCTTCTTTTTTTCACGGAGGTGCGGGAGGAGCACGCTGTCCTGTCGGGCGGCCAATGTCTCAGCCAGCTACTAGTTGCGCTGTATGCCAATGATGTGTAAAAGCTTCAAACCCAAGTGCAAGATTTGTCGATACCGATAGCGTCAATTGTGGCTACTAGTAGTATGCCTATTGTACTTGCCAGTATGGGTCATATATCGCAGTGGGTCGTGCCTTCTGACTGGTGCCATGCAGCTAGTGAACAAAGAGCGGAGCTCTGCGTGACACGCAGAGCAGTGGTAATAGCGCCTTCCTTTCAATGAAGCTGTGCAGTTCCAGCTACCACCCTAGGTGCCTTCTTCACGCCCGAGCGCCGTGTGAGATTGCCGCTCGACGTGACGCCGAGCCCGCCCTCGGCGCACAGCAGCCTCTCAGCTCCACTAGCAGACTGGAATAATTGGAGCTGCTGATGGCCACAAGCTCAGCAATCTGGATCCTCAACCTCCTTTGCTGGGAAACTGTTTCGAAACTCACAGTAGGCAAGCGTCCGTTTGCTAAGAATGCTGGCTGCAGGCTACCAATTCCAAGACCTCTCCCTTGTAGAAAGCTTGCAGCCAGAGACGCAGATCGACGTGAAAGCCGTGGCTTGGCTGATTTTGAACAAGATTCAAGGGATAGAACTGGCAATTCCCAGTGCGGCCCTGCACCTCGACAGTGAGAGTTGGGAGCCTTGTCTGGGAAGTCCCCCGCTGAAATCTTGCTGAGAGATGTGCTGGGATACGAAGCAGTGTCTAAAGTGCTTCGTTGATAGGTGAGCTCAGTGACAGGCGTGGGGATTCACCTGTTCGGCTTCAAACAGCCCGCCTGCGGTAGCCCTTTCTCCGTGTTCCACCTGTATTTCCGCAGTTTTTTGTTGGGAAGTCTGGATCTCGGAAGGCCTTTGAAGAGCTCAGCTATCCTTCAGGTGATCTTCCAGATTCAGGAGCCCGTCACCTTCATTGCCAAGACCTTGAACAAGGAGATGACGAAGCGTGCCGCTTGCCCACGGCATTGATGCAAATTGCTGTTGACAAGCCCTGCGGAGCGTCTAAAAGGGCAAAACAGTGCGTTTCTGCTAGTTGTGTGTGTGTGTGTGGGGGTACTCCGTAAAAGAGTTTGGTCTAGGGATCAAGGATTAGGGGGTTGGGGGTTAGGGTCCTGTAAAGGGGATTCTATAGAGCTCCTTTGACTGGCAGATTGCCGGGATAGAAAGAGCTCAAACTTGAGCTCCTTTGGCGTGCTACTTGTACCTAAGGACCGAAAAGCTGCTTGTAGCAGTGGTACGGGTTTGTGTCAGGTAGCTGGGTTGCTTGGTGTGCAGCACCCATGAGGCACAAACTTACGAACTGCAGGCTGCAGCTCACTTGAGACTGTGTGCAGTTGCGTACGCGCTACGTATCTGGAGTGCTACACTTTCAGCTCCTAAGTGGAAACTCTGGACTGCTCTGTGCTGTGAGCGGAGTCCAGTACGAGATGCAGAACAAACCCCAGCACTTTGAGCCCATGAACCTCAAGAACCTTAGGTAGGTATAATATGACAAAAGACTCTCTTGAGGTCATCCATCTTTGGGACAGTTCTGGGGACCCTAGCATTGGCAGTACCACCGAGCTGACGCTACTTGGCCAAATTTAAGGTCCCCTCTTCCGCGCCCTCCAAGCCCTACAACTCCAGCTGCCGTTGCAAAGACAATAGCAGACACACTGCCGCCCTTGCTGGTGTTGCTTGTGCGTGATTGCGAAGGGCAGTTGCAGCAAGGTTATGGGGAGAGACAGCCCTGAGTTCGGACTTCCAAGTGGACCAGGCTGATACGGGAAGCTGCTTGTGCAGCGCAAGTATGTGACGTTGTAAGGCCTAAGGGTCCTCCAGCATGATCCCAGTGCCGAGACTTAAAATGCATGATTGCCTCCCGAACGCCGGTTACAGTTTCCCGAAGCTAGCTCTGCCTTTTGTTCCGCCCTCGTTAAACTCATGCTTCTGCACACAGACCTTCCAGGTGATCTTCCTGAAGAAGGCGCGTGTGTCGAAGTTCAAAGGCCAAAAGATTCTGAGCAGCCCCGCAGGATACAGCACAGTCACTGGGCGTGGTTTGGACTTAGGCTAGGCGCCCCAAGGTGAGAGAGGCCTACTATGCTAGGAGTCCTATGTTTGTGTAAGCTGGGCTTAGTCGCAGATGGAGGTGTTTGAAGCCGATGATTGTCTGATAAAGCTCAGGCCCAGACACCCCTCAAGCCTTTGCCTTGCTGCGCGCGTATCAGCAGCTGCAGCGGACGAATCCTTATGCCTTGCAGCTCCTTGGCCCCTCACAGTATATCCGCAGTAGCACATGCGATTATATGGGGATCATTTATGGCTAGGGGGCGCAGAGGGGTTCTGTTGTGGGGGGTAGGCACCTGCTTTTTTGTTGCGGCCTTGTTCCAAATTCCGAGTCCATGCAGGTTTGTCGTGATTTGACTTCCAGGAGCTTGTGCATCCTCAGCCCGCAGACTTTCCAACTGCCAACTGTGGGGAACACAATCGGCGACTCCAGAACGATATTTTTTGTGCATGCTGGGGAGACGGCACAAATTTAGCGGCATCAAGCCGTGAATTCGCCTCCACTCATGTTAGTTTTGTTCTCGACTGAACTGGTGGCCCAACTTTGGGGATAGGCATGTTTTGTTGTTTAGCAGGTTGTCAATTATCAAAAGTCTTCCGCATCCCATCCCATGAACAAGGAAAGGACCAAACATGACCCTTGATTCAGGTGCCGAACCAATTGGGGCAGTTCCACGAGAAAGCGCCGGACAATCGAGGAGTTGCGACAGGTGGCTTTCTGTGCCTGTAGAGTTTGTTGCTACTTTGAGGCCCCCGGGAATACAAAGGGTCTAGGTTTGGAGGGTTTGGGGTCGAGCAGTTTAGTGCTGAGGGAGAAGCGCAAACCCTGAACAATCTTTCCTTCTAAGTGGCCCAGGTGAAAGCGAAAAAGAAGGCAGTGAGCCCTAGCAACACCAATTTCTTCAGTCTCAATCAGATCAAGTTTGCAGCTGTGAAAAATCAGGAAGCTCCAGAAGGCCAGTGCGGCCCAATCGAGCGATGTGGGGAAGGACGAGGCAGCAGAGTTGATGACCAGTAGCATTGCCTGGCGAAGTGATCAAGATCAGAGGCGTATCGATCCAGCAGATGGCTTGGCATATACCTGGGAGGAATTCAGTGCCTACTATGCAAGAAGCTACAAGAAGAAGGTCATTGAAGCTTACTGGAATGATTGCAACGCAGTCGGGCCATGGGAGAAGGATCCAGTCACCCGTTCTGGCCAGCCTTTGGCCTATTTGCAGGATGAACAGGCAGCAGCGTGTGTCAATTTTGAATCAACTGGCGTCACGTGCTTTGACATATATCTTGAAGGGTATGGTCAAACCTTGTGCTAGGACAGGGTGGCGTTATCCCCCTCTTGCGGTGACCACAGGGAACCTTTAGGGTCTATTTGCCGTGTTCACTTCCCATAATTCCTTCACAATGATTTCGATAATCAAAATAATTAGAACAAGCTATTCAGTTTCAGGATCCCAGTCCATTTAAATAATTGGAATACTTCAAATAAATCATTTTGATCATCTTATTTATATTGATTACCTTACGTATTTCTCACACCAAAAAACTCAAAATAAGTAAAAGACTTGAAATGCGATAACTACTTAAGAGAACTAAAATGGCAAATTGTCAATCATCTTAGTTGAAGAAAATGGATTCAATCTCATGCTAGCCTCAAAGATGCCTTGTATACTCGTTTCAAGAGAATGTCTCTGATATATTATGTTGCTGATCTCACTGCTTATTGCTGCTGCTACAATCTTGCTTTGGATACGTATTGCGTCCCACCACTAGCTATCATCTCTTTCTCAACGCGTCTAGAAAGGCACGATTCCAGTATGGACATGTCCTATTCCTCATTCTGGGCACGCCCCCGCCAAAACCCAACTTTTGGAGATCCAAATCCGTAATTCCTGAACCCTATGCATCCATATCTCGTCCAATATAGTCCATGGGCCACTTTCATTGGAGACCTGTCTTTCGAAACGTTATGGTCCTTTCTGATAGGAGATCCGAAGCTTGAGCACCACACTAAGTCCAGCCGCCTCTATCGATGCAGTCACTCCTTTCAATCCCTCGACCGGCTTAAACTGGTCCCATGGGACCCGTAGGAGTATTTGGGCGGATATGTCTATGCCGTGCTTCAAAAAACGAATATTTTCGACAAGCCCTGTTGTGGCAACATCTAGGAGTGTCTTAAACATGCGGCAGCCATGCCTTCGGATCGCTGAGTGTATACTGGTTGAAGGGACCTGGAATTCAACGCGGGGTTCTTTGTCCGCAGTTGACTTGAAAATCCAGAATCGGATTTGCACTTGGCAGAGCACGTTGAAATTCCAGCACTATTGACAAGGGCCTTCTCGTCATAGGTTACCAATTCCAAGACCTCTCCCTGGTAGAAAGCTTGCAGCCGGAGACGCAGATCGACCTGAAAGCCGCGGCTTGGCTGATTTTGAACAAGATTCAAAAGATAGAACTGGCAATTCCCAGGGCGGCCCTGCACCTCGACAGTAAGAGTTGGGAGCCTTGTCTGGGAAGTCCCTCGCTGAAATCTTGCTGAGAAATGTGCTGGGATACGAAGCAGTGTCTAAAGTGCTTCGTTGATAGGTGAGCTCAGTGATAGGCGTGGGGATTCGCCTGTTCGGCTTCAAACAGCCCGCCCGCCGTAGCCCTTTCTCCGTGTTCCACCTGTATTTCCGCAGTTTTTTGTTGGGAAGTCTGGATCTCGGAAGGCCTTTGAAGAGCTCAGCTATCCTTCAGAAGATCTTCCAGATTCAGGAGCCCGTCACCTTCATTGTCAAGACCTTGAACAAGGAGATGACGAACCGTGCCGCTTGCCCACGGCACTGATACCTGCAGAGCATCCAAAAAGGCAAAACGGAGCGTTTCTGCTAGTTGTGGGGGGATACTCCATATCGATTTCTTATATATCAAAAATTGAGGTGGCTACGCGACCCAGTCCTAGATTATCGCAAGGATTCTATGTAGGGAGCTCTCGATACGTGGGTCAAGGGCAAGGCGTTCTCGCCAATATTTTGGTGCCAATGCAGGGAGCTGTCGGCACGCGGGCCAAGAACAAGACATTATCTGAATGCTATTGCCAAAGGGCTGTCGCAAGACTGCTCAATAGAGAAGTATCGATTGAATAGTGCACTCTCCGGGCTAGAGTGCTTTCGCAAAGATGAGATCTAGGGAGCTGTCGCAATGCGGTCCCAGGGGCGGGGTGTTATCTGCGTATTGCTGCCAGGGTCATCGCCAGCTAGTCGTTATTGGCCGGCAGCGGCGAGAGAAACTACTTCAATTGCTATATGAAATCAGATCGACTATCGATGTATAGACCTATTCGGCAGAGCTACAGAAATTCTAGATATTCCGAGATTTCTGATGCGGGCGGGGCGAACAAAAATCTCGGAGATCTTCGAATATGCGGTCTTTATCTCCGAATAATTTTCTATAATTTTCTATGAAATTTGGATTTATCTTTTTTTCAATGTTTGCGCTTTTGTTCGTTATAAGAAATAGATTTGGCATAGAGATTCAAATCTTTCAGAATCTAAATAGATTGATCAATTTTATTCCGTATATCTATATATCTTGATTATCTATCGGAATTCGTGCACGAATTTTCAATATTGATTATTCGTCGGCTTTCTCGTAAAAATTCTCAAGGGAATATATTTTCTGGAATGAGCTTCTATATGATTTATTTCTCTTTAGCTATTTGCGCGTCTTATCGCGGAATATATAGATCCGAGATGGAAAATCAAAATCTTTCGCATTTTATAGTTTGGTCGTAGCAATATATGCATATTTATACGTTCTCCCGAATCGTTGTATGCATGAACATATTCATGAGGGCGGAGGTCGCATGCTTATATTATCTGATTTGGAGGCAATCTCCAAATCTTCAAATCAATATTCGTATCCGCCATTTTATCCGCCATTTAGAAGATTTGGAGGATCTAGATTTTATATCTGATCCGGAAGTATGCTCCTATAATAATTGATCCGGAAGATCTAGATCACGTATTTGATCTGGAAGGACTTATCCGAAATTTGATATAATATATAATATAATAAATAGAGCGGATTTATCTAATATTTGAGATCATATATAATAAATAGAGCGGCCACCTAATTGAATCCCATATGATAGAGATTATATTTCATGATCTTGGACGGATGAATCCAAAATAAATTTCGGAAATTCGGAAATTTGATCCGGAACTCTATCTTCGTCTAGAGCTATAATAATAATTAGAAATCAGAATACAAGAGAGAGACATGAGATAGAAAGATCGGATCGGATACGAGAGATCTTGCGACCATAAATCTCGAGAGATCTCGTCTTATTTCTCTCTCTTTGATTTTCTACGAGATTCGTCGGAATGTATAATCTCGGAACGGAGATCTAAAAATTTTCAGAATCTATAGATTGAATATTTTTATCACATATGATCTTCATTTTGATTATTCATCAAATTTCTCAGACGATCTTATATATAGATTATTCATCGGAATTCTCATTATAGAAATTATCTTTTATTATCTGCGTAATTCTTCATAGATTGCATAGATCCGAGATGGAAAATACGAATCTTTCGTAATTTATGAATTGGTCATGATAATCATGAAGATTCATATATTCAATCGAATCGTCGATCAAATAGATCTCTTGATCAAAACCGCGTATTTCAAATCTATATTATTTGATTTAGAATAGATATAGATTAGATATAAAATTCAAATCAAATGGATATCCAATTCAATACCATTTTTCAGAAATTATATTTGATGATCTTGAATGGAGAGATTTATAACGAAATTCGGAAATTCGGAAATTTGATTCGGAATTCAAGATCGAGATGCGCGTCTATCTTCTTCTTGATCTAGCATAATAAAAAGAAATCAGAATTCAAGAGAGAGAAATGAAATAGAAAGATCGGATCGGATATCAGAGATCTTGCATTAATAAATCTCGAGAGATCTCGTCTTATTTCTCTCTCTTTGATTATCTGCGTGATTCGGCGGAATATATAATCTCGGAACGGAGATCTAAAAATTTTCAGAATCTATAGATTGAATATTTTCATCGCATATGATCTTCATTTTGATTATTCATCAAATTTCTCATGCGATCTCTTTATATAGATTATTCATCGGAATTCTCATTATAGAAATTATCTTTCATTATCTGCGCGATTGCTCATAGATTAGATAGACCCGAGATAGAAAATGCGAATCTTTCGTAATTTATGAGTTGGTCATGATAATCATGAAGATATATATTATCCCTCGAATCGTCGACTAGATAGTCAGATAGGATTATTGATCAATTTTTTTATTTCGAATCTATATTGATATATTATCTGATCCGGAAGATCTAGATCGCATATTTGATCTGGAAGATATCGAACGACTATTGATGCTTATTGATTCCTTCGAGAATATGGGGAGAATATTTCATGGGAATTATAATAGATAAGAAAAAGATCTAGGATAGAATTCGGATTTTGATCCGGAGATCTAGATCGAGGCGCACGATCCAGATTACGATCTATTTCTCTCTCTTCGATTATTTATACGGCTCGGCGGAACGTATATATCCGAGGAAGAGATCTAAAATCTTTCAGAATCTCTAGATTGATTATTTTTATTGCATATAATCTTATATTTTGATTATATATCAGATTTCTCATTCTAGAAATTCTCAATCAAATATCTTCTCGTGATCCTTCTTTCTGCAACCATCTTCCGCATGATCTATCTCTCTTCAATTATCGGTCGTTCGACGAGAATATAGATCCGAGATCTACGATTTATATATTTTCTCGATCCGCCGCCGATAATACTATTATGCTATCTAATCTAGAGGATTCAAATCATATAATTGATTCAGAATAAATCGGACGATATTTAACGTCTACTGCTTCTCATATCAATATAGAGTGAATATAATAGAATGAGAATAGAATGGACGAATAATCTAATATCATTATTCAAATATCTTATTTATAGATTTAGAATAGAAAGATCTATTAGAATGGAATTTGAATATTCCTCCAAAATTCTAGATCAGAATATATATTTATGATTTCGAATTATTTCTTTTCGATTCTCTATTCGTTTCGTAAGAATATATGATCTCGAGACGGAATTCCAAAATCTATCAAAATCCATAAATTAATCATGATTATCTTATATGATATTCTAATTCCCTAGCTGCTTACAATAACGGAAAATAACTAATTGCAAATACCCATAATCTTAAATCCGATGATTCATCAATATATATGATCAGATTTGAATTCATATGAATAATCAAGATATAAACTCGCACGTCATAAAATTGACCAGCTTATAGATTCTACAAGATTTCTATGCGCCCTGCAAAAGAGAGAGAAATAATTCGAAATCTCGAAAGATTTTTTTATGCGCGGCCCCGTATCCGGTCCGGTCTTTCCGCCGCCTTTATCTCTCATAGGCTATCTGCGCGGCAAATCGAGGAGCGCATAAATTCCCGTAGATTGATACGATCAATCTATAAATCAAGATTCATTTCATTTCAATATCTCAATTTTATACGCGCCGCCGCCGCGCAGGCAATCATATAGAAGATCGTTCCAGAGGCAAATCGGAGATAAAGATCGTAAGAAAATCTTAATCTAAGAAAATCTATGACGAGAAATCCAAGATATAATCGTATATATTCAATAGAGATTAAATACGACCGCCTTTCTGAAAAATTTAAGATCTCTGACCTGGGTCCCGGTCCATATATCGAGCACGCAACCCAAGAAAAATAAATTGCGTTCTGGAGGCAAAAGCCGCGAGACCAAAAATCTCTGAGATTTTAGAGCCTCTAACTATTCCGATAGGTTGAAAATTCTCCGATATTATAGAGCCCCTAGAGAGTCCAGAAGCTGAGCCGGATAAAAAAGATCGTCCGCGAATGAAATTATCGTAATATATTATTAAAATATTAGGCTGGGCCCTCTGTCTGCAGCAGCGGAGCATCCTCGTTGGAGTGGAATCATAATAGCAAGCTTCTCGGTACGAAAGAAAATATTGCGTCGAATTCCAAATCTTATTTCTTTATAATTTGAGATCTCGTAACCTAGATATGCGTCGACACTTAAATGAGAAGGCTTTCAAATTTGCGGTATCAGAAGGAATTGCGTATTTAGGAACGCAATAACTAATTCTAAAGAAATAAATGAGAATTATGAAATGACGAAGAAATAAAATCTCCAATTCCATATCTCAATGCAATAGAGCTATATCACGATTCGGATTTCGAATTTAAATTAGAATTTCATATATCCGTAGAAGACGATAGATATATAGATTACTAATCAAAGAAAGATATATTATAAATATCTATTCCCCATTAAGCCAAAGATTTTTATTCCAGAGCCCAGATTTTATAGCCTCCTATAATAATTTCCACTAATCTTATTCGTTTCTAATTCAATCATGAATATCTCCTTCTTAGAAGAATATATAAATGAACGTAGATAGATGCGGCCAACTTATAAATTCTGAAAGATTTGGGGGACCTCCGTACTAGATCAATATTGATCTCCGACCAGCCGCGTATGCAATCAAAGAGAAATAATTCACGCGGAAGTTCGCTCGGGGTTGCAAGGGGCAAGAGCCGCAAATAATCAAATAGAAAGAAACGATTTAAAATCTCGGAGCTCTCCAACCAAGAATTTCCATTTCATTTATCTCTCTCAAGTTAATTACCACGCGGGCGAGCTGGGGGTGCGCATGATAAATACGATTATCCCAAATCTATTCATGCCCCCAAGCAGCCGCACAAGAATCTAAAGAAATAGATACATTTAATCGCCCCCACTCGCATACCCTAAAATCTCGGAGATTTTAGAGCCTCTAACTTTTCTAGAAAAGTCTAAAATCTATGCAATTTTGCAGATCTATATGAAGCAAGAAGACCGAACCAAAAGCGGAAGTCGCACTAATAAAAATTTCCCGAGATTTCGAACCAATTCTCTCTCTTCGACAATATACGTTTCTTTTAAATAAAACCAAAATAATTCAGAAGCTATATATAAAATATTTTCATCATATTTTATATAGAATTTTTTCAGCCCTTCATATGCGATTGTCTACATTATTCATCGAATTGCCCATTATACGTACTCTCAAATAAATATTTTCCTTTGTTAAAATAATTCCATTATTATAATTCCAATAACTCAATATTATAATACGATTATCGGCGGCCATTTCGACCGCGCGCGGTCCATTTTTCCCTATATCAATACATATTATGTTTCATGAATTTCCGAAAACGATAATCACCTTCAATATTTTCAAAATATTCGAGATTAAATCATCGAGGCCTCTTTCAGAAATAAAAAAAAACCCAACGATTCAATATCAAAAAAATGTATCTACGCGCCGTCGACAACGAACCTATAGAATGTCTTGAGATTCTATATCCAAATTTTTTTTCGAATCTAGGAAGAAGTTCCTATATTAGATATTTAGAGTCTGCCAATCCGCAATCCTGATTTATTATGATAAACTATCAATTCTGAATATAGGTCGATTGATTTGGAATCGCCGTTTTGCGGATGCAGGTCCTTCTATATCCAATAGATCTATCAACGTGTCCTTTCAGAATTGTCCGGCATGGTTATTTGCCATATGCTAAGCTATCTTCTCCAGGCATGGTGCCCTCAAAATTTCCCCCGTCAGAAGCCCAGTCTACATGGTGCTACACTAGTGGGCTCCGAAACTGCACAGAAAGCTTGTAACCTAAAATAAATAGTAGTTTCCATTTTCTTTTCCGTTATCCCTATATGACCTTTATATGACCCTGATATGATCCCTATAAACCCCAGGGTCAGACTCTGATTTCAGCAACATACTGATGGTCAAGTCTACTTTCGCTAGAGATAGCATTTACAAGGTGAAGGTTCACCGCAACCAACATGAGAGAAGTGCGCTAAGGTGATTGCAAGGGTAAGGTGGTTGCCAAGGTCAGCCTTGTACGTCACGTCCTGCTACAGCAAAACCACCTCAGATTTTCCCTGATCAGAAAGCAGGAATAAAGACCCTAGGCGACTCTAGGCAACTTGCGACCCTTCGTGATATACAAAGCCACATGTTGAGCAGCGTTACTTTGTCACATGAAGGGTTTAGGATGGCTTCCAGTGGTTATACAAAGCAGGCATCGATTTTAGGATATGGGGATACACGCTCATATGAGCTGCCAACTTCTTGAGCAGGCTCGGATATCCTGGGCCATAGCAACCAGGCACCGCAATGTTGAAATACACCCTTGTCTTTGCTCATCAATGGTAGGACACCTCAGGAAGCTCAAAGGCCTAAGGCATCTATGCTATAGCGCCTGTTCCAGTCATTGACCCCACGAATTCCCCAGAGTTATTCTGAAATGCTGAACCTGAACCTGACACACCTTCCATACCACCCTGCACAACCTCTCGTGCGCTATAACCAACCTCTGATCATATGTCTGATCTCCATGCTTCAGCTGCTTGTCACTACATCACGCCTCGGCTCAGGGAATCTTATGGTGGATTCTGTAAATGGGGCCTACGTGGCTTCTGCAACAAACACTGACTTCTCAGCAGCGGTTGGCAAGAAAATCACAAGGACCGAGTTTAGCTGCCTATACCCTTCCAAGAAGAGTTGCATTCTGAATCTGGTGGAATCAAAGCAAGACTTAGGCAGGTCACGTTGCTCACATTGATGGTGTCACGTTGCTCACATTGATCTCCATGAAACTCTCTCTGCCCCACAGCGCGAAGTCTGCAGACTCTCAGCTTATGTGACCCGGCTTTGCACAAACCAACCTTTTTGCTTTTTTTTGGTCTTGCTGAGCTTCTGAAGCCCGGCTGCAAAACTTTCCCTCTCCTCCAAAGCACCATGAGACGCAGGAAGAAGCTACGGTCTGTATTCTGCTGAACTTCGAAATTTCGAAGTTTGGCCCAAACCAGGAGGCAATGGAGCAAAAGAAGATCCTGACAGACTTCCAGAATTTTCCCAGCATAAATCAAAACGTAATCCCTATAAATTCTACAGAAAATCAGGTGCCCGAATTGTCTCTAGAACTCCCGGGTTTGCAGCTTTCAACACAACCAGGGCAAAGGCCTGGGATGGACTCAGCAGCTGCCTCGCCCTCCACAGCTGCGAGGTGATCGTTCTTACGTCAACGCTGGGGCAGAGGTCTTCCGCTCACATTGGTGAAGCTGGATGCTGGGGGTCTACAATAAGCAAATGCCGACCAGGGTCCAAAAGACAAGACCACCAAACAGCAAGCTAGGGTCAAAGGCCGCCGAATGTGTTGTGGACATGGAGCCTGTCGGTCTACAGCTTATAGGATGTACAGGTCAGAAGGGTGTAGGGTTAAGGACTGTAAGGAAGAAGTAGCGATCCAATGTGATCGGGAAAGCAGCGGGCAGGGGTTTTCGAGTTCATGAGCGGCCGCTTCCAATGGCATCGATGTGCATGCCGCCAGCGAAAGCCCAGACCCTACGCTTGGGCAGACAACTTTCTATGCACAGGATCTTATTGCCGGCACTGCGCAACCAGGGTCAGCAGCGGGAGCTTGGGCAGCCTAGCGAAGCCTAGATGCAAGCACACCTAGTGAAGCTGAGAAGACTACGCACGTCAGGTGACGTACTTCGCTGCATCCCCGGTGTATGTGCTGAATGGATTGCAGAGCAACAGGCACTGAAGCGGAACACAGCTCTACACCCAACACCTGCATGCATGTGATAGGTACTTATGAAGAGTGGTCGAAACATATTCACATGTCTTGGGGTCCTTGCAATAAGAACAGGGGCACAAAGGGAGATGCTAAGATTAGCGTTTTAAGGTCAAGAGCAAGAATCAATGGCTCAGTGAAATTATGGTTGAGAAGTCCCAGCCCTTAAGCCCTTTGCAATCCTTGTGACCACCTTTTACAGATCCAACTCTAAGCCCTAAACTCTGAACCTCTGAGCTCCCAATCTTTGAGATCCACACCCCCATACCTCGACTCCCCGGCCCTGAAATCTAAACACCTGAACTCGAGAAGGCCTGAAGAAACATCCCTTAGCCGTCAGGTCTCAATTGCTCAACCTGGACCCTGAACCCTAAATCATAAACCCTGATTCACAAACGCTGGACCTGTGCAACTCCGTCATTAGCGCCGAACGCTCAGCAGGCCTCTGAAGGCTTGCCGTAATTTGCACGGTCAAGGTTTGGGGTGCATCGGCACAAGGACCTTCTGCATGATTCCGAAGACGACGAAAAAGGTTTAGAGGCCTGGGGCCCTTCAGGTACCAGGGCCAAGGATTCAGGTCTAGAATTCCAGAGTCAGTTACAAGTATACTGCAGACTATATAGTATGTGTCACTTGCTCGTTCGTACTAGGTTTTAACACACATACAGCACATCTGCATGAAGACCCAAGGATTCGGCATGTCAAAGTGCCGTTGTTCGAGCCAATCATTTTGCCGATTCCAAAGAGAATTCTGCGGAGACTAGATCAAGTTGGGGAGTGAAGGCCTTAGAGTCCCCACTTTCCTCGGCACGCACGCGACAAAGACAACTAATCAATTTGCCACGCTGGACACCATAAACTTTGATGGAATATGCTCCTGAATGCAGAATTGGTTTAAAATGCCCCTGACGCAACGCAAGCTGGACACTACAGCCTGCCCTATACACTCGCATATTGCACATTGACGAGTCACAGAAGTGTCAGGCCACAGGCCTTCATCAAGGATGTTTAAGGTGGCTTTATGCTTTGAAAAATGGAACAGCGGAAGGGGGCGTTGCACCTGCGCGCGTCTCCCTGCGGTTGGGACCTTGAATCATATAAATGCAAGGTATTGTGAACCCGGAAACAAAAATCTTCGACCCTCAATCCTGGAGACACCAAACCCCATCCCACAGCCCCTGAACGCCGACAGAAGATATGCAGCTGCAGCAGCACAAACGCTGCAGTCACAACTTGCCTGTTGACTGTTGTTTGTCACCTCAACAAACCCATCGGAGGCTCAGAACTCTCCAAAATCTGGCAACGATGTTTCCCAAATCCTAGATACCTGAAATCCTGCAATCCTCTCACCATCCTGTCGCCATGTTCAGATTCCCATTAAAGACATCTCATAAGATCCCATGCAAGTTGGAAAGGCCCTGGCCGCGGGACGTGGATTTGCCAGGAACCACTGGAGCTAGCCACGGTCACCAAGGACCTTTTGGAATCAGAACGGCAATGAGCATAAAATGAACCAGGAAAGTTAGGACAAAGGGTTTCCGAAACCTGCAAGCCATAGGAATCCTGAAGCTGCGCAAACGGTTGCAGATTGTCACCTTGAACTCGACTAAAATTTCAAGCCTATACATGCACAATACACAATGAACAATAGTTTTACTGTGTGGAACAGGTAGTGTTCGGTGCATGCCCTGGCCTTGAACCCGGCCCACCCAATCTACAAGCTAACCGAGAGCATCCGATAACCAGAGCATCTATGCCTAAGACATAATATCGTCCATGTTCCAGACCATGCGATAACCAGAGCCTCCATGCACAAGCCATAATTATCTCGCCTATTTTCCAGAGCATCCGATAACCAAGGCACCCATGACAAGCTGCCATAATATCGTCCATGTTCCAGACGATCCGACAACCAGAGCATCCATGCCCAAGCCACAATATCGCCCATGTTCCAAAACATCCGATAACCAAAGCATCCATGCCCAAGCCACAATATCCTCTTTTTGCAATATTCCAACCTCTGCCCTAATCCAAGGACCGTTCCCATTTGTCCAAGCTACGCCCATTAGTCCAAGGGTGTGAGAAGTTCTGACTTAATTTTACCATCGTACCATTGCGTCAAGCGTCGTTCCAGTAGTCCAAACCTCGTTTCGGCTAGTCCACGGTCATGAGGATTTTTGTTTCCCTAATTCGATTTTTTGGTGAAATGGCCCTTTGCAACTCGTCTAGCCAAAAGCTACGCCTCGCAATGGTTTCCTTCCCTGAGGTGCAGTAGACAACACGGCCCGCTGCTGACCACGGCGTCCATGCCCAACCATAATATCCTCCATTTACGGCAGCATGCGACAAGTAGAGCATCCATGCTCGCCCGAAGGCACATATGCTACCTGTACTCAGACACGTGTCTATTCATCACGAAATCATGTGGCTGGAAAACAGCCCTTTTCAGCCCGGCAAGAACAAGACCTGCCACTCACGAAATGCCGCGCCTGCCTACGTTTTCATGACTTCAAGTGCAGAAAACCACACGGACCGTTATGTAATCGTGACCGTGTTCTTGTTGTTGTTGCTGCTGGTCAACCCATGGATTTTGCCGGGGCGCCAAGCTGCGCTGGCAAACCCGAAGCCCTAAGCCCGAAATCCTAAACTGAATATATGGGAAGTTTTCAATATCGATGTTTTATTAAAAAATAAACAAAAAAGAATGGGTTCCAATCAATTTGATTGCCACAAATCTTGCGAACCGGCATCAACGACGTACAGAGCCTCGAACGCAAAATTCAAAGTTGCAGCATTCGGCTGAACCTTATTCGAAGGGGTGGCTGCCTGCGGTGCGCTCTACAATTTCTTCACTTCTCTTCCTGCGCAGCCAGGAAGGAGGATCACTAGTAGCAGCTGCGTGCTGGGGCTGGTGGTGGTGGTGGTGGTGGTGGCGGCGGCGGCGGCGGCGGCGGTGGTGCTGGCTTCGGCGGCGGCGGCGACGGTGCTGGTGCTGCTCCTGTTCTTGCTGCCGCTGCCGCCGCTGCTGCCGCTGCTGCCCCTGGCTGCTGCTGCTGGCTGCTGGCTGCTGCTGCTGGCTGCTGCTGCTGGCTGCTGGCTGCTTGGCTGCTTGGCTGCTTGGCTGCTGCTTGGCTGCTGCTTGCTGCTTGCTGGTGCTGCTGGTGCAGGTGGTGCTGGTGGTGCTGGGGCTGGGGCTGGGGCTGGGGCTGGTGCTGGTGCTGGTGCTGGTGCTGTTGTGGTCGTTGCTGTTGTGGTCGTTGCTGTTGTGGTCGTTGCCATCGTGGTCGCTGTTGTAATGGTCGTTGTTGTTGTTGTTGTGGTCGTTGTTGTTGTTGTTGTTGTTGTTGTCGTTGTTGTTGTGGTCGTGGTCGTGGTCGTGGTCGTGGTCGTGCATGGTCGTGGTCGTGGTCGTCGTGGTCGTCGTGGCCGTCGTGGTCGTCGTTGTCGTTGTCGTTGTGATTGTCGTCGTGGTCGTCGTCGTCGTCGTCGTCGTGGTCGTGGTCGTCGTCGTCGTCGTCGTCGTCGTTGTGATTGTCGTCGTCGTTGTGATTGTCGTCGTCGTTGTGATTGTCGTCGTCGTTGTGATTGTCGTCGTCGTTGTGATTGTCGTCGTCGTTGTGATCGTCGTCGTCGTCGTCGTCGTCGTCGTCGTCGTCGTCGTCGTCCTCGTCCTCGTCGTCGTCGTCGTCGTCGTCGTCGTCCTTGTCTGCCGTCGTCGTCGTCCTTGTCTGCCGTCGTCGTCGTCATCGTCGTCGTCGTGGTCGTGGTCGTGGTCGTGGTCGTGGTCGTCGTCGTCGTCGTCCGCGTCGCCGGTCCGCATCGCCGTCCGCATCGTGGTCGTCGTCGCCGCCGCCATCGTCGTGGTGGTGGTGGTGGTGGTGGTGGTGGTGGTGGTGTTGGTGGTGTTGGTGGTGGTTGTGGTGGTCGTTGTGGTGGCTGTTGTGGTGGCTGTTGTGGTGGCTGCTGTTGTGGTCATTGTTGCAGTCGTTGATGTTGTCGTTGTTGTTGTGGTCGTTGTTTGCTTCTGCTGCTGCTGTTGCTGTTGCTGTTGCTGCTGTTGTTGTTGTTTTTGCTGCTGTTGTTGCTGTTGTTGTTGTTGCTGTTGCTGTTGCTGGTGTTCTTCTTCTTGTTCTTGTTCTTCTTGTTGGTGTTGGTGTTCATGTTGTTGTATTTCATTTTATTCTTGTTGGTGTTGGTGTTCGCGTTGGTGTTGGTGGTCGTGTTGTGGTGATGGTGTTGTTGGTGGCGGCGGCGGCAGTGGTGGTGTTGTTGTGGATCGCGGCAGTGGTGGTGGCATTGTGGCTTGTTTGAATGCGTTTAAATTGAGGCAAGACGTGTGATTGTAGCAGCTACAGCACTACGAAAGAAACAAATTCCCTTGACAGCTCTGGCGCTGCAACCGCGATAAAGCGATGCAAGCCCACAGGTAGACCTTTAGGCTACACCCCCTGGGCCAAACCTTCAAGCCACGAATGCCTCGGAAGCCTCCATCACCATGCATCTCCCTCCCATCTGAAACAAGCCAAGCTTCGCTTGCTGCTCATGCACAGCCCGCACCTGTAACATGCAGCTCTTTCAAGAGTTTCAAGGCTTTTAGGTGTTTGAGGGCCCTGGGCTTTGGGGTTCAAGGGTTTAGGGTATGTGTAAGTGTAAGCTGAAGGTCTGTCTTCCGATAGAAGCTTTTGTGTTGGCTGCCTGACACTGAGAATTACGACATTTTTGCGGGTATATGAAACATGCTCCTGTAGACAAGTGCTTAGCGTTTAGGGGGTCAGGATTCGTCGTAATCGATGGGTTTGGGCTTAGATAGCGCTTTCATGCGCTTTCACACAAGATGAGCTGCACGCCTTTCGAATTCGTTTCAAAGGGCGAAGCCAGGGGCACTGATTGTTTGGGTTCCAAAATGGCAGCCCTCGCTGGACTAGAGTTTTCACGGTAAGGCCTCACACCCAACAGGGGGTCATAGCCTATAAGAGGGATACACTGAGACCTCAGCCCTTGAAACACCCAAATCCTGAACTTCTCTCTGCACACAGCTTCTGCCCTCTGAGCCCCGGTCAAACTCTCGCCCTCTCATTCAGGTTCTGGAGATAATCGTCAGATTTCTGATTTCTGAATGCTGCTCATTATCTCAATATTTAGGTATGACTGCCCACCACTGTATCCGACACAACCCTGGCAAGCTGCATACCTTGGTCAACCCAATAAGCCACAGGCCTCCACTCCATTAACACATGAAGCCTGCGCCGCAAATCGAAACAAGACAGCAAACGACAAACCAAAAACGCCGCTCCGCCCCGGAAAGACAAGAGTCTTTATAGAGCCTCCTCATATTAGTTCCAGAGAGGCGAAACCCCCCGCCTCCTCCAACCGCAGCACATGACTGTGGCCAGCATTGACCATGACCGCGAGCTGTGCCGTAGTCAAAAGAACCTCAGAAAATATATTGGTGCCAAAAGAAGATAGAAGGATTGCAATGGGTTCAGACATCATATCGCATGTCGGCAGTTCTCAGGATACCGTTCTCTAGTACATGTGCGTCGGTATACACAAATACACCAAACTTTACTAACACACATGATTTCGGACAAAATCTAGAAGTAAGCACGCAGAGGGGGGGTAGCTAATGACAAGCAAATCTTTGCTAGTGTTGCAGATCATTTTGGTTCCAAGGGGTTGGGCCTCTAACAGTACTACAGTATGGTGCTATGAGAACCCCTGATACGTTGTTACAAGCCCTCTAACGCAAAATCTGAACCCTCAATCTGAAGTGCTCACATCATGAAGTTTGAAACTCCTGAATTACAAGGGCCTGTAACTTAAGTGCTGAACTGGAACAGCATGCCTCTCAGCCTCTAGGCTTTGGCATGCCTTGATGGTAAAGGCTTCATATTCTGAATGTGTGCCTTAACCCCGTGTTGTCGTGTTCCACGCCCCCGGACCTTCTGTTGGATACCCCTTGAAACACCAGCATGTTACATACTGCACGCTCTGGGTTTGCGCTCTTTCACGCTTTTTACGGGGGGGTTGTCGGAAAAGAGCTCTCTGTTACATACCCTATGTGCTGGGTATGTAACGGGTGTGGGCCCCAAGCCTTGTTACAAGCCAATCATGTTGGCACGCGCCCTAATATGATTCTAATAGGAAGACAAGGAGCAGTATTGCAGATGTATGTGGAACCTCACCATGCAGGATTCCTTTTCTCATGATTTTCCTAACTTTGAAATTGTAACCCCAGTTTCCATTTCATTTTCCATTTTCTTGTGCATTTGATTCTCCATTCTTGGCATCAACTGTATAACCCCTACATAACCCCTATCCATTATCCCCCTAAACCTGAACCCTAATCCCTATAAGCCTATAACCCCCCTATAACCCCTGTGTCCCTACGTCCCCAGACCCGTGCAGCGCTTTGGGCTCCGAGCCCCCGCCGGCAGGAGCCGTAGATTGGGTGCAAGCGACCCGTCTAGACAAACCTCGCTGAAGCTTCGCGAAAAGTCTAAGGGGACGGGCTGCATGGCTGTTACTGCTTTTGGATTTGACTTGTGGCACGGTTCGGCAAGTCTTCAGGAAAAAACATCCGGGAGTTTGGGTTAGACTTGGACTTTATAGGCAGGATCCATACAGAGCCCTTGTATATCCCTTCGACAGTATCAACATTGACCCATGTTCCAGGAAGCGCTCTGGTCCAACCCAACACCGCTTGAGATTACACAGATTCATGCTGTGGTTCATGGCCTAGATCTTCCGGCTTTCGATGTGAGATCATAAGTCTTTCTAAGCGGTCTGCCCCAAATGAATTGCATCTCAGATGTCTTTCCGGGGAGTTTATTCATGGGGAATCCCTGCATCAAGCATGTCTTTGACGGCCTCTGAACGCATGATTGCAGGAAAGGTAGCGATTCTAAAAAAAAGCGGGCAACAGGATATGGCTCAGGATATGCGACTCAAGGGTGTCTTACATGATCCGCCTGAAGGTGAAGAAATGGGTGGGCAAAGCAGATGGCGGTGTGTCAATGTGAAGAGGGGGCCATTCCTTACAAAACATGGAAGCATTTTGGCACAGTCCAAATCGGGGTTCCGATTTGACAGATGCGAACTTGGAATTTTCGTTCAACTGCACGGGTTGGATGCTTGGGAAGTTTCGGATGGAGCTTGTAACGTCACCCGCCCAGTCTTAGCTGGAAAACTGCGGGGTTTGACATCTGAAGGGCAGGCAGCTGTGACTATGACCATAGGAGTTCGCGGTCAAACTGCATTAATAAGGCTGTAGACTGCAAAGGCTGCTGCGACATCTTTTTGTGGTGTCGCCTGCTTGGCTCCTCTTCCCACTCTTTGCTTTCATGAGCAACGACATAGAAGGCAAGTGCGCTTCTTGCCATGCAGGCGGCGGTGACTCAACGATCCCTCTCTTGCAGTACCGTGCCTACACATACTTCCTGGCCCGAGAGCTTCTCAGCGAGCATATCCCCAGGATCAACCCGCTTGCGAAGGTCCAGAAGCTGTGCAAATACTCATATGCCAAGAGTGCTGAGACAGGCAATGCCCCGCTGCTTGAGAGCTGAAGGCCCCGCTTGGAGACCGAACGCAGAACCATCTATCAGCGCAGGGAGACACTTCATATCCTGAACCCGATACTCTTGAGAATTCGCTGCCGTTGCCAGATCATCCCAAGAAACAGTGATGGAAGAAGCAGCATGGAAACGAGAAGCCTGTAGCCAGCAGTTGATTCTGAAAGCTCATCTGCAACCGGAGCGGGCCTGCGAGCTGCAGGGGCTGCCGGAAAATTCTTGTAGGGCTGATGCCTGTAGTATTTGGGTCGGTCATCCAATCGCAAATGTAACCAGGGAACTCCCAGTCCAGCGGTGCTCACAAATACTCGGCCCCGCTCAAGGCGGGTCTCCAGCTGCTTGCCCAATTCACGGAGCAGCGCCCGGGCTTGGCTTTCAGGGGCCCCGCGCACGAATGCGGCTAGGTGTGCGTAGTGCTTGTGCGGACCAAGTGGCTGGGGAACCACCAGGACAGCGTCGCCCCCGAGGTTCACGAAAGCAACAACGCTGCGAGCTGGTTCCAGGTCAAAGTGGTGCTGGAAAGATCTCGGATTCCCTTCAGTCCCCTTGAACGCCCTGCTCCCGTCCACTGTCACGAACCTGAAATCCGCGTCTAGATCTTCCATGCTGATAGGCGGCATCTCCCAGAAAAAGGCATCATGCGGCTGCTCTTTTAAAACGGAGATGAAGAACTCCTGCAAGCTTGCATCGCCCTGCCAGGCCCTTATGACGTCCAGCACTGACATGAGGACACCGTTGTGCTCAATGAACTGCTCGCCGCCCTTCTTCCGTAAGACAAAGCCAGCAAGACTTGGCCGCATCAAAGCCAGGACTAGAAGTATCGGTCGGGCAAGAAGGGTGAGCATGATGCAAACTAGCCCTCACGTATCAAAAACAGGCTCGGAAGCGCTGAAGCGTTCACGTCAAGAATCGACTGGCTCCTTCTGGCCTGCGTCTATAGCTAGCGGCTGAATCTCTCTCCAGAGGTGGTGTCAGACTAGATTTCCAAGGCTTGCTACTTAAATAATGGCAGACGGCGTAATCTGTGGCAACAAGATCCGTACAGATTCATTTCACTGCGAATACATAATGCAAATGAGGCATGTGCCTTCCAATTTAAGCTGAGGAAGTTGAGGGGACCATCGTAGGAGCCTGCTGCGAAACGTGCAGAAAACGGCCTCGGGCAATCAGCAGGTTATTCCTTCACCTTGTCCGCTGAGCTGATCTAGTATTCTAAACTGATCATTCTGTTTGCTAGCAGGCTTGGACTTTTCTTTGAGCTTCCGCCACTGTGTGCCAAGACTGGCCGCACCCATTCCACTCGAAAGAATTACAAGCAGAGTCAAATCACCAGTAGACAGAACGCCGTCAAGCATCCTCACTGCCCTTAAGATGTCCTCGCATTAGCAAACACCTGAGTAACATCTAGGATAGAAAAGCGGCCTGCATGGAAATGCGACCTTACTCAGGCCTGCGGTCCCGATGTCTTGTTTACTTGCAGGGGGTGCTACGGCAAGGTTGCGTACACAGTGAGCGGGAACAATGCAAACGTGTCTCTTGAACGTGTTGGAGACTCCTCCGGATAGTATGAGGGCTTGCACACAAGAACGATTTTGTTTACCAGCTTTCTGAGCCGCAACTATACCTTCTTGTGCATCCGGCTACTTAAGCCCAATAGACCAAGCGATCAGGGCACGCTTCAAATTATCGATCGCCATCTTCTCCCCATGTGTTTCCTATGTAAATCTTCATTCATGTTGGCACTGGGGGCAAGGCGAGCTCACAACGCGAACTCCAGAAGAGCACTGCTGGAGTACGTGCCGGCGGCATGTCCTGCCACTAGGATTGTAGCACATGACCTCTTCCTGTAGTCCCCATCATGAGGATACGCGTATTTTGGGGGCTGAGAAGGACGGCCTCATGGTGGGCAACAGCCAGAAGGACTGATGATCAATGCGGGTAATGTACAGTCTGAAGCCCAGGAATGAAGGAGGGCATGCATCCCAATGGCGCACAACATCCTACCAACGATATAGGGAGCGTGTAATTGCAGATTGGCTGCGGTTGACCTTCCCAAAAGGTTCCTGATTTTGGGTACAGCACAATAATGCTGATCAACATTTGTTCCAGCACTCTGTGTTGCGTCACACGAACTTGCACAAAGGTGTCCCAGTGCGTGGGGTCGCAGGTATTGGCGTGTACTTTATCTTGCTGAAACCTCCTCCTCGTTGTTTAGATGTGAGGTATTTAGGCGGCATCTTGTGGATAACGTGATTTTCACAACCGTGTTGTGGATGCCACGGTCTTCTCCTCCTCAGGAACAGAGTGGATGCGGGGCTATCTTTTGAAAGGCACTCTTTCCTGCGTCTGTTCGGAGCTGACCCGCTCTTTTCAGCAACTCGCATTGTTCTTCCATGCGCTGGTTTGGGTGTAGTGAGACATGCCGATTTCAGCTTCCCATACCCTTGAAGCATGTGTTTTAGACAGCTATGATCAAAACGGCGATTGGAGCCACATGCTTCATTTACACAGACTTCGGAGGCCATGGCGTGTAGAAGGCATATCCAACATCTCGAACATCCTGATCACCACAGTTGATGAGGTTGCGGGGCCTCGAAGCATCAAACACGTTGAGGCTGAACTGTAAGCAGCTTGCACAGGACATCCACTTTCAGAAGCTTGAGGTCAGCTGCCACAATGTCCAACGCAACCCAAAATCCCAACCCCGAACCCTGCACAATCTCCAAATACCCAGAACCCTAGAGAATCCCTTCTCACCTGAAGCCTGAAGCCAGAATTCACTGCAAACACAACCTGAACGCTGAAACCGACGTCAACAACTCTAAAAGCGAAATCTAAAGTTCAGGACCCCAAGCCCATTTTGACCCCTGGTGTGTGGTGGTGTGTACAGAAAATTGGCCACTAAAAGGGAAACCCCTAAGCCTCCAGCAATACTTAGTCTCTGTGCTGAACCTATATTATGCCGGAAAAGCGAAACCCTAAAATCCAACGCCAGCAGGCCTGGCAAAGGGCGAACTTCAGTGGCGATACGTCCGGGGCCGGCCGGGAGGGCCAGGGCCCCAGGCAGACCTGCGAAGCTTCTGGGAAGGTGCTGAATAGAATTATGGGCTTTTTGAGCTTTTGTACGGGGCGTGTGGATTCTGCGAAGCCTGACTTAAAAGGGCTGGGGCTTGGGTTGTGTTGGCGCCAGGTGCTGGCTATGAAGTAGGCTGTAAGCCTGTTGCTTCAGCTTTACAGCCCCAAAAGCTCAAGCCCAGAAGTGCTAGACCCCAATCCAAATCCGTAAACCTCAACTCCTGAATTCCAGATCCGCGAATCCCTACAACCCTACGAATCCTCTTCCTTTGGCCAAAGGCCTGGCAGTCTGTGGAGTGGCGCCCACCAGAAGCTGTCTCCTGGGCTTACCTTACCCTTCCCTAGGCTAGGGATTCTGTAGGGTTTTAGGTTTGGAGTTTAGCGTCAAGGGTTTAGGGTCGGATGAGACCATATTATAGCTCCTATAGAACCTATAAAACCTTGCTGGTTTCCAGTTTGTCTCTTTCATGCAGTTTGCCATTTGATTCTTCACTTCTTTGGGGGTTCTATTCAAGGTATAGGGTGCTTATCGAAAAGGGGGGGGGGTGGCACAAGACCATGATGGGCAGGGTCTTGAACGGGGTACGGATTGGAGGGGCCCCCATGTTGCAGACCAAACGTAAGGATCAAAGCTTTTAGTGCAAGGGTTGCAGACAAACTGTACGCCGAACTGAAACCTGTCAGGGTTCGGGCTTAGTTGAGAACAGAAGTATAGCTCCCACAGCAACATGGAACCACAGCACAGGGTGGTACAGGAACTGCTGCCCTTGAAAAGGAGCCTATCTGAAGTTGAATGCTTGTTGCGTTCTAGGGATGTTGGTCAGATGCACTTTTCAAAGAGATCAGGGACACTGGCTGGGTGGGGAGCCATGTGTGTCTGGCACCAAACATGTGTGGAAGCCCTTGAAGCAAACCTCGGGCATGTATGTCAGATTGCCAAATCTCCTTGTGAGAAACCTCTGTACATCTTCAAGATGTACAACCCCTTTTCATGTAGCTTCTACAGAAAGAATGCTTTGGACAAGAACGCTTCCCCTTGCCTCCCGCAACCACAACAAGTGCTTTCCAATCCTAATGTGACTTACAGGCCTGAATATGAGCGGGATTCCGTCAGTTAGATGCCTTGACAACAAGAAAGCTTCAACCCAGCTCCGCGACTAGGTTTTCCAACTGCCGCTGGCAGGGTTAGCTTGAAGTGAACATTAAGCCCTACACTTGAAAGCCTGGAGGGTTGTCTGCGTAGTCATGGGCCCTTGCTGTTTCGCTGGTGAATGCACGTGTGGCGGCCGTGACGAAGTCAAGAACTCCGCCGATCGGGTGAGCCACCTCAGTAAGTCATGCGAGCTGAACTCAAACTCCTGCCAGAGGTCTGATGATGCAGACGAGCGCTCATCTGCCCAATACTAAACACAAGCATTCCATCTACGTCCTAGAGAATGCACTGCTCAGAAGACCCTGAGGATGAGGCCCATAAATTTGTACCTCGCCAGGGCCTGCCCTAACATTTTACAGCTTGGGTATCCTTAGCAAAATTGACTTCGAGATGGATCGCAATCTCTCTAGCAATTGGCGACAGAATTGTCCAGGGACTTGACAAAAGCTGAAGCAGAGAAGCCTTGACGCGAGCTCCCTGACATCACACACACCCGGCCCCTGATATCAAGTATGTCTCCCGGTTCAATCTCAAGAACGAATTTCGCTTAAGCCGTTAAGCATTGCAGTCTGTTGTCGATGAGGGCAGAACATGTAATGTGTTCCTCCACTTCGTTGCATGCACGAAGCACGCACAAAACGTCATCATTTTGAGGACTCCTGGTGGTCATGTCGACAGGTACCATATGGGGAGCTATCTAGCTTGTCAAGTTCCTTACGTGATGCACTTTTGCAAGCTTCACCGGGAGCCTTGCTGCTCCAGCAACCGCATTCCTGGTTGCAATTGGCATTCTGTACTTGACAGCTCTAGATCGGGCACTGTCCTCCCACTGTTTGTTTCCAAATTACAGCCTTTTCAAGGGACCTCTATGCCCCGCACCCAAAAACAAATGTGCTCACCCTGAACCCCATATACCAAGAGGGGTCGCAGCACACGTAGTGAAGCGGAAAAGTTACGGTTTGATTTGCGACATGGATGTTCTGAGTAGCTTTTTTTTTTTTTTTTT
>CAJNIZ010043205.1:47738-62631 GCA_905231905.1 Symbiodinium pilosum
AGTTTCCCCAAATAGGGGGACGCCAATATAGACCCCCAAATACTATAGTCCTTATTATAGGGACCCTTACAATGGTGCCCCTAATTTTGGGAAACACCCGTCGAAGTCATGAAGCAAAACAGAATCTAAGCCCGAAACCCTCCAGTCATTGACTCCCCGTCCATCCATCAGCCTCTAAACCAATTAGAGCCATTTAAACGACTCTCAGGTCCAAAGTATGGGCCGCCGCCAATGCCGGCAACTACACTCGGTGTATTCTATTGACTGGGGGGTTTTGTCGCTAAAGGCGGATGTTGTACTCAGTGCATAGACTGGCAAGCCTACGCTGTCATATCTTAATCACTCTATGCGCCCATAGCCTAGGCCCAATGTCGCAATCAGTGATGCAAAAAGGACTGTAAACATCCTTAACCCGCACTGTAACCTTACAGGTTCTAATCCAAGAGCACCAACCTCGGGTTCAGTTCCCCCGACACCCCCTGAACTTGAAACCAGAACTGTGAAACCCCACTGTAAAGACGTAAAGTAGTCGGAAGCTGCCTGGCGCCCCGGAGCGCGCCAAAGGCGCCCGAGCGCTCTGGAGCCGGCGTGTGCTGCTCCTGTAATGGACATGGCGGTCTCTCAAAAATTCCCCACTGAACCCCGGGATATATGGGGGGAATGGAAGACATATTGTGGGTCTCCTTCAAGATTCTGTGGGGGTCATTGTGAAAATTTGGAACGTGGGCTTAGGGTTCAGGTTGTATCTCTCAACTTCTGGAAGTTTATGAGACGTATGGCTTGCAGTTTGAGGGCTTACAAGTAAGCTTCGAGTCAAGTGTTCGGGGCTTGGGCTCAGGATTCATGATGTATGCGCCCGCTTCTCCCATTCTTGGGTCCCTGTTTGAGGGTCTGTAAGCTGTGTGATAAAGACGAAATCCCAGACATGCGGGCGCATGGAGCTCTAGGTAACTTTAAGCTGGGCAAGGAGGGTCACATACCCCTTCAGCTGAAGACATGACCCTGAGATCCGAAAATTGACCGTTGATGGCAGAACAGCAACATGCAACATAAGCCTGTTTAGGGCCCTGACCTGGTTTGCTAGCAGTGGGAAGTCCATATCCGGAGATCCTAACCGCAGAAGGAATCCTACTCTACGGCTGACGGCTTATCTGCAACTGTCAGGTGATTGATGAAGCGCACCTCCGTAAAGAAGCCTAACAAAAAGATCCTAAGACATTCAGGACTGCTTGCTTCAACCCGACCGCGCTAGCCTCAACTCTACGCCACCACATGCGAGCTCCAAAACCAGCACCTCATGACCTCAGAAGCGCCCGACAAGACAGGAAGCCAAAACTAATCCGACCCTGATCCTACACCCCCCTACACTTTGGCATATCATGCGGCGCACCCACCGCACCACGCCGAGGAGTCCTTTGCCTGAAGGACAATGTGTCTTGCTAGGGTGCAGAAGATTCTTGCTGGTTTAGTGTAGTCATCCGTCTCTTGGAGGTCACAAAGCCGGAAATCCCATAATGCATCCCGTAGGTCCCCTCAAGTCTAGCGATGAAAGAGGAACACCTATACGGGATGACAGGGTGGTTGCAGCTGATCAGAGCCAGAAATGAAGCCCCCTACGACGCTGTCCAGAGTCTCGTTGTTTGGATACCTGTAGCTATACAAGCATAGCTGGCACTTGATAGGGGGTGAGATGAAGTGCAAATATGGGCTTCCAAAACACATATTGAACGATACTGCCAGATTGAGTATATACCGCTGGAACCCTGCCATTGTTCTCGAATTACCCCGAACTCTGAATCTTCCGTCTGCCATGTCCTGACACCCTTTCAACTGTTGACTACCTTTTGAGGCCTAATGTCTGCGAAGCCCTTGAGCAGTAATCTAGCTTGGAGAAATTACTAAGGATTGGGAGCTGCCCTGAAAATTGCAACGTGTGTATCAGAATGGCGATGACTTTGCTATTTGAGAGCGCTAGACTGGCAGACCGAAGTCTTTATCTGCTAGCCCGGTAGTAGCCTGAGTCATAACTTCCTCTGTTCTGACAGCCTATACAATGCAGCAGCACGAACACCTACAGTGCTAGCAAGCTACCGTCATCACGAAGGCTGCTTAAATACTCAACGACAAGCCCAGCTGCACGAAACAGAAAAGCCCTAGAAGCTGTATGAGCTCGAACTCTACAAGCACAACCCATGCCGCCCATGCTCTGCAAGCAAACGTAAGCCCGGCGGCAACTGCAGGCTCGGGACGTTTGTTACAGAATTTCTGTATAAACAAATACTGCCCCATACGCCACTGCCGCTTAAATCTCAAGCTGCAAGGCTGCAAACCCTCAGATCAGAGGAACCAAGCCGCAAACCTTGTACAAACCACCGGCTCACCATAATGATGACATCCGCGAACCCCTATTTGTGACCAGGGAAAAGCAAAACTCCCCTGGGCGCACCGAGGCCGTCCACAAGTGCGCGGGCGCCAGCCGAAAATCCCGAGGCCTCGCTGGGCCTAGGCATCTCAGCTTTTTATGGATTCACGGGCGGTTCACTACCTGTGTGTGGTTGGGGTGTTAGGCTGCAAGTACTTGGGGATCTTGTTCAAGGATAGAATAGGTGACACGGAAATCCAAAAAGAAACCGTGGTGCCTTCTACATGTTCTGTCCGTGGTTCTCCTCTTGAATACACACCCAAGACAGCTAGTGGGCGCGTGGTTGAAATCCTGGAGAGGAGAGCTGTCGGTGTGGCTTCTGGCTTTAGCATCAGGGGCTGTCATTCCAAATGCGGCACACTAGCATCTAGGGTGCAGGATTGAGGTGACTAAGAATTCAAGAGGGTCACGCCTAGGCGAGTAAGCATCATCTTTTATGGGGTGCTTGCCTCCCATTATTGTACACATGAAGGATCCGGATTAGCTTTGTGAATTGCGTGACGGTTGAGGCCTTTTGACCCTGGCTGGCTGAAGCATACTGGTTTTGGGCTCCAAGGTTTAGAGTTGACACAAAAGATGCGAGTCCATCACCCCACCTGCATGAGCCTTAGCATCCTGTGATGCTTCTGCGTGAAGTTCAGAGATGCCCAAAACCGAGCCTGCCCAGGCCTTCCAATTTCTGAAGGCCCCCTCCAAAACGACAACAACACCCAACACAAGCCTTTTGAAGGACAACTTGGCATCCATGGTCTGACAATGCGTCTCAGCTGATGGACGGAGAGGCCACGGATGCAGCGACCTCACTGTGGTGGTGAAAGACTCTTGGATTGAGAGTGTTCAGCGGGCAGCCGGGGATTACGCGTCAAAGGCGTGTGGCAAAAATCAATTGATGCGTCAAAACACACAAACACACAGAGCAGTAATACGGGAGGACATGACTGTGGTTCAGTCTCGAGGAGTTGCCGATGTCATGAGGCTTGGACCGCAAGATGACAAGGCGCTCAAAGGGTTGCTTTGACGGTCGCGGTGTTGCCACAGGCTGGCGTTCGCGTTGTTGTGGTGGTTCTAGCAGTAGTAGGAGCAATGGTGGCTGGGGATATTTTGCCGCTGCTGCTTCTGGGATCAATTATCTCCCCCTACGTATTTACAGCTGCTCCTCAGAATACCAGTGCCGCTGGTACCACCAGTACTGCAGCTAGAAGAGCATGCGAACACACGCCCAGAGATAGCATGATGGTAAGAGTGGTGATGTGAAAAACTGTGGCCATATCCCGGAGCCAGGCGAAACCATAATGAAACATTGCATCATCGTCCAGACGGTATAGTCCCAAAAACGGGAAACACTTCGAGTTTTCACCTCTTCCTTGGAAGGCTAGCAGCTGCCTCAATCAAGCTCACTCAGCTTTCAAACCACGTTTCTGTTGGGTCGTCGTCTTGACGAATGATAACGATACTGACAGGAAAGCACTCCACCGCTAGCAAGCATTGCCGGCCAGCTGCTGGGGGAGACGTTGATGAAGTCGGAAGATTTCGGCCTGGGCAGCTAGAAGGGATGTGAAACAGTCCAGAAGCCATGCAGCTAGCGCAGATCAGCCAAAACAAAAGACTATTGAGGCGTCTTTCTCTTCTACGACCGCAGCCATGACAGTTTGACCGTGTGCGTTTGAGGCTGAGGTTTGACTAATCTACTTGCTTGCCAACGCCTCGATGGACACTTTTCTTGCAATGTGGCGCTAGTACTCTGACCTCTCGATTGCTATTGCCGTGCTTCGTCGGCTCCAGCCCTGACTACTAGGAAGGACATGCGCTTTGCACCCGAGCGTTTCGAGCAATGCGCAGATGCCCCAGTTGCTTCAGCGTCGCCACACGCAGACGTCTCGGCGCAAGATGAGATTGATTGTCAAGAGTGCGATGCCTCATGAGCAAAGTTGCCCAACAATCCCGTCAACCTGCCCCTGCCTCAAGGGGGCCTAGGAAACGCAATGATCCTCAGTCACGTGCCCGTAAGCCAAGATTGTTAGGGTTGCAGACACACAAGAACAACAAAAACCTGCAACACCTGATTGGGCAAGTAAGGTAGAGCCAGAAACACGAAACAAAAAAATACATTAACACCCTTTGCACAGGGCCATAGACATGTGCCTGAGGAACCTGAAGCTGAAACTCTGAACCTTTATTGTCGTGATAGAACTCCCAGGTGTAGATGCTCCACCAGTCATTTACACCACAACACAAACCCTAAATCCTAAACTGGTCCTAAGCCCCAAACCCTAAACCTCCCCAGATCCACAACATGTGGCACGGAGATGCTCGCAGAGTGCTGCCATGTGGTTCTAACGGTGGATTTTAAGAAACCTGCATGATGCTGGGCACCCTATACCTTGGGAATTATAGTACTATGGTGTAGTAAAGTCATGCAGGATTTATCTTCATCAAGAGTAAGCAACCTTCAAGAAGCCGCAAGAGCTGTCTTTCACCCTCGAATATCACATGCGCTATATTCACGATGCAGGTACTGAGTGTGGCTGGCCAAAGGCTTCGAGCTACGTATCGTATGGACAATTTCGGCGCTGCATGTTGCAGAGATCTCGACAAACCTCGTGCTCAGCGGGGAAGGCGGGAGTGAGTGCCCTTTGCCTTCCTTAGATTCCTGCACAGAATCTACATTTTGTGATCTAATTCATCATTCCCTGCTGAGCACCAAGGTCTTGAACACCAGTGAGATTAAAACGAGCGCCTGGAAAAGCCTCTCGCCAAGTTGTGCGAGAGAACGGCTACAAAGCGTTGGTACTGGCCGAGGTAATGTCACAAACTTCTAGGTCTCCATACCCAGGAGAAAAAGGCAGTCTGTTTCATACCCAGTTGGGGAGGAATGCCAGTCAGGGCGCTTGAAGTGCGTGGTGGATACGGGAAGCATCTGTGAAGTATGCTCGTCTATGTCCGTTTTCAAGTCACAAGACAAAGCATCACCATCATGCGGACTTCCGAAAGCACTCCTAACCTTGACAAATGCCCGTGCGTGTGTGTGTGTGTGTGTGTGTGTGTGTGCGTGTGTGTGCGTGTGTGTGTGCGCGCGCGGGTGTGTGTGTGTGTGTGTGTGTGTGTGTGTGTGTGTGTTTGTGTGTTTCTTGGGACGACTCTCTGGATAGGGCTTACTTTGGCTGCTGAACAGCAAGCACCTTGCTGAACAAACAAAGTTAAGCCACCGCCACAAATGGGCATGGTCTCACACGGGACCACATTGAATCCTTGATTGAGAAGGGCCACTTTGTGCTGTCAAACGTTAAGCATTGCCTCGGCAAATTCAGTGGACTTCAATCGTTGCCTACCTGACGGACAAAAGCCTGGCAATCAACGGCAGACTAGGCGTAGATGTAGAATATAGACCGCTCAGATTTCTCAGAAGTAGCCCCCTAGACCCTGGACAGAAAAGACAAAACACATGGAATTGAAGAGATGCAACAGGAAATGGCCAATCTATGGCAAACCCCCATGCCTGGCGTCTACCCAACCAGAGATGTTTCTGGGCTTTCACCCCATCACGCTCCAACCCTCTTCGAGAACGTCACGCTTACTAGTGTGGTAAGGAGCCAAAAAGTGGATCATTTTGGGACACCTCTCTCTGGTGCTACGGCATTCTAAGTTCCGACTCGCCAGTAGAAAACCCCCTGCCCCGCTGAGGGGTTATGGAAAGGTATACGGTATACAGGAGGAAAAGAACATAGAGACTACTACGTTGTTTGGGATTTCAGGGTTTAGGATGGTTTAGGGTAAGAAGTTGCCCCAGTATATTACCATCATATATGGGGGAATACTTACTATTCCGAGCGGGTTGGGACGAAATCCTGAATCCTCTGATACAATACCTGCGCCACTGCGAAATAAGGGACCCTAAACCCTCATATGCTACGAAACGGTGCGTACGCAACTTCCAAAAAAAAGGGATTCAAACATTTATGAATTCAAGTGGCAAACGCTACACCCTGACCCCTAACTTTCAACGCTCAAACCTACTCAGCTTACCTCTACCTACCCCCCTACTTGGCTAGGCAGCCTTGTAAAAAATGACTTTTATGGCTTTAAAAGGATTATTTAGGGATTCTATTAACACCATTTTCATTTTCAAGCCGACTCCGCTACTTAGCCCCTACCAGGCATGACCGCAGGGCGGCACTGTGCGGCCCTGCCAGGCGCAGGGTGCAAAATCCGGCCTCGTGGGCCTGCATCGCTTCCCCAATTTCAAGAGAACGCCAAAGCAATTCATAGGGTGGCGTGTGAGGGATTGATGGGGTCGAGGGCTTCGGGTCTGTGTGCACATATCTTTTGTAGATTTTTGTAACTCTATAGCCCAAACCTTCTTAAACTGCATTACATCAGACTGACATGTCTTGAGCTTGGTAGCCACCATTCCTCGCATTTAAACAATCAGCAAATGTATGCGCATGGGCTTCTGAAGACGAGGATCACTGTGAGCTCACAGTCCAACATCCCAGACTGATTTTAGAGAAACCTGGTTGAACTCTAGCTGGCTCTGCTGGGAGTTCTTGCCCCCATGTTCAGAATATTGGGTGAATCCACGGGAGAACATCCTCATAAGCAGGCCGTCAGTCGCAGGGATTGTCGAGAATGCAACATGATTGTTGGTACCTTTCAAATCACAATTTGACGGGTACCTGCAAGTCTCAGTCACAGCAAAACCCTCTACCGAGGCCCGACGCACACCCTCTGATTGACTGTACTCCTTTGTCTGAGCCTTGTAAATATGAACCAGCAACCTGGGCTTCAACATGGGAATGCACAATGGAAAGAAAAGAGAGACCACGGCTGGAGTTTCCCAAGCAGGTTCTCAGTAACTGAAACTCAGAGCCGAATAGCATAGAAACAGACACCCCGTATTGCGAAACAGTCTAGTTTAAACAGCTAAGGCTACGGGACTCTGAAGCCGTTTTCAAGCAGGCCTATCGTGTTGCCACCCACGGCGACATAAGCGGCATCGCCAAGGATGGCCGCAACATCGATGTCTGCGTCAAGGCTTAATTCCCTTCCCTTAAACAAGCAAGGAACCATCGACTGTCGTCATACAAAAAGGACGGTGCCTTCTGGGGTCCTTTATGGCAGCTGTTTGTTTGTCTTCTTTCTGTTCAATCCTCGCAAATCACAGGAGTTCAGAGGCTTCAGCATGAAGAAGGCTCAGGTCAGGACTTGTGAGTGGTTTAGGTTCCAGCACTTCCTGTTGCAGAAGCAGATTTATCACTTCAATTGCAGGTTCCTACCTTTCGACTGAACTTAATGGCTCCTGTGGGGCCGTTCGCAGGGCCCCTAACTTGGAGTCTTTTCTAGACAGGGATACTGCTACCATTACGGGCCCAGGGATCTGGGGATTAAAAGGAGGTTTAGGACATTGCGAGAATTTCCAACCCCTTGGGTTATATGGTAGTTTCCCAAAATAGGGGGACCCTAAAATAGACCCCAAAATACCATATCCCTTATAATTGGGACCCCAAAATGGTACCCCCAATTTTGGGGAACCCCCATAGTGGGTTAAAAGCGGATAAGTGCTCACATCATCAACTTGAACTCTCAAGCAAGAGGCACCGGTTTTCGCGTTCATTCGTTTTTTGCTGGACTCTCTGTTCTGTCCTTCTTTGAACTCCAATATTGAAGCTTTCGCAAAAGCTGGGACCTCAGAATAAGGGTATTTCTACACACGTATCCTGCTTCAACCCTAAACCCTAAACCCTAAACCCTACTAATGTATGCTCCACTGAATCCCATGCCTGGAGAACCGGTGTGAAGCGGGGCGCCTGCGAGAGCTTTGTTGAGGGTTTTAGGTCAGGGCTTGGGGCTCAAAGTCTAGGCGAGCGCGGGATTCAAGACATCATTCACCTTCCTGAGAGGGCTAGCAGTTCTGAGTTTTTGTACATTCTGGGACCTCTTTGCGGGCTCCTGAGGGTGTCCAAGAGCATTCTGCCTGGCTAACTGTGTCCTTTCATTCCATGTAAAGCTGGCTATACTATAACAGAATTTATGACGTCACCGCTTCCTTGGTCAGGAGTTGAAACATGCCACAGGCTGAGAAGATTGATTTGCGCATATTTCCAATCTCATGCCTTGTGGCCAACTACCTCTACGAAGCCACAAATCTCCCTCTCGAACCGTAAAAAAACAAAGGGCACGGGAACCTGTCTAAAGCCTTGAAAACCGTCGCAGCCAAAACAAATCGGTCAGTCCCTGTCTTCTTTAAATGCAATGGACTTCTTGAACCCCGGCAAAGTTTACAGGAGTGGGGCACCCATGCGTGCGCCCTCGCAGGGAAACCTCTCGGAATCTCTGCAGCAGGGTCTGTTTGGCTAAGGCTAAGGATCATTTTCAGCGGTCATCCGTGCGCACAAGGTGTCAGTGTCAGATGTGTTCCAGGCTTCCCCGTTCGTATCAGATAGGTAACTCTTTGTGCTTCGACAAGTTTTGGACATTCCTCCTATTCCATGTAGTAAAGTATGAGCACCCTCAAGTGAGACACCCCCAACTTCATTCCAGCTCTCATGCTCTCGGGCCTGCTTCGATCTGGGCGTCAGCTGTGGTGAGGGGAAGGCACTCGGCGATGCGTAAGGGCTCCTAGGCTGCAGCAAAAGACTTGGGAGTTCCTCAGGACAACGCTTACCTACGCCCTGAACAAGAGACCTGCGCTCCCTGCAGAACGCGTAGATAAGGACTCTCAATCCAGATTTGAGGACAGATGAGCATGCGAGTGCACAAGGCAGACTACTGCTGCAAAAGGAAGACTCCCTCCCACCCAAGAACAAGAACAACCCCGCATTAGTTGCAGTAACACACCCTGGACACGATCCCCAATCTACTATATAATCATACCACGGTGGGAGCATTTATATAGGTAATGTCTATAGAGTTTAAAGGAAGAGTTTGCCGAATCACAGGCTTGGCATTGGCGAAATCTGCATCGACCGGAAGCTGCACGACTGCCTTGGTTCTGGGTGGCGTTCTGACACGATGAGGCCCACCGTATTACCGGGCACTGGAATTCTGCTGCTGCTGCTGCTGCCGTGGCCGTCGTCTTCGTTGTTGACGGTTGTTTGCTCCTTTGGGCGGTGGCAGCGACGGCATTGGTAGCCGTGGTCATAGTACTGCCGGTAATGGTTGTAAAGGTTGGATAATGATGACAGCTTCTGACAATGTCGAAGTGATACCTCTTGGCCTGAATTCCTACAACCTGAATCTTCACCCGAAACCAGAAACCTCATCTCTGCACCAACGTGCGCCGTCCAGCTACTGCGAGGAATGCACAGGCGAGACGGGCGCAGGCGCGGGTGCGGCAAGCGGAATCTGCATGGACCCATAACCGCATCCTGAGCGGTTGGCTGAGCGGGTGCTAGATAAACTCTCCGAAGCCCTCAACCCTATAGACAATTTAATCTTGAAAGTTAAAGGCACCACGCATAATTACGTTAGGCTTTGGGTTGTAGTGGCATCGTACTCTACTCTGTGCAGCATTGTGGAAGTTTCTGAACTGTAGTTTTCTTGGCACTTGCTGCAGTACAGTGGAGCTACATTCTTTGGAAAGGGCTGTCATCATCACGGAAACCAATCTTTCCCCTTGCACGCACAATTTCAACCTTCCACACACCAAGGTCTTCCAGCATACTGAGCGTCTATTTTTTAAGCGGAGCTTAGGGAGTTGTAGGACATACCCATGGTGAGCTATGATGCGCATTTTTTCGTCGGTCAGAGTAGGAGCATGCTTATCCCGTTCTTCCAACCCACTCCTTCCTAATTTCCTAGTTTACTCCGGGAGGATGTTAAATTCAAGACCACAAGCCTGGGTCGGACAGCCAGACAGTGAACCGTATTCAGATATACACAAAGCAGGGATGGCACATGATGTAGATGCACGAACGTTTCCATTGGTTGCAGATTATCAGAGCCACTTGACATAGCAGTTTTGCTTTTTCGGGCAATGGGGTTTAGGCTCCTGTGGATGGATTTTGCGAATTATCCTAGAGCTTCTTCTAGACAATATAAACAAAACTCGCATTGGCTATCCATTCCAGTGAAGTAGATCCGAGTTGTTTACATGCCAGGTTTTGAGCAAGTGCGCCTGAAACCTCCAACCAGGCATTTTCCCGCTAGCTGCACTTGGAAGTCGCGAAGTGGAAGTACCTTGACCCCTAAACCCTAAACCCTCCATCTTTGCTTGGGACAAGGACCGGTGCCTCCTCAGAAGCCTGAGGCCGAAGCCAAACTCCGAACTCCACCGCCCAACGCCGAACCCATGCTACAGTACTACTACATTATAATAGGGGTTGCATAGGGCTTATATAGAGATAATGGAAAAGAAAATGGTAACTACTATATTATAATTATCTAGGGTAGGTTTGAGGGTCCTAGCAACAACTTTACGACTTTATGGCTCTATTTTCAAACCTGCCCCTGCTATGAGGTAGTGTGGCCGCATTTTTCTGAACCTGGGGTTCAGGGCAACCAGCGCTTTGGTATACCTAGTGTGCAGGCAAGCGAGGTGTTCTAGTTTACAAACCCTCCTACCTCTACTGAGGCCCCAAGACTGAAGGGGTTGCGCATGGTGCGCGATTTGATGTGGATCTTAAAACGAATGGTCAGGCAGCCATAGGTGGAGAAGCTCGGCGGCGGTACTGGTGTGTAGGCCTGCCCAGAGGTTGATTTTCATACATGGGTTTAGGGTTTAGGGTTTAGGGCACTGCTTCATCCTGGACTGTTTACGGATCTTGGGTTCTTGGATTCTACGGAGCTGGGTGTTCAGGGTATGCCCAATTGACGGAGGTTACTGAAAACACTGGACCCGCCTACCTCGCTTCAAATGTCGAAACTTAGAATCACGTATGCTGAAGGTTGCGAGCACGCAGAAGGCTTAGGGAGGAGTTTCTATTTTCTTTTCCATTATCCCTATTATAAAACCCAAAATACTCTGGTAGTTTCCATTCTCTTTTCCATTAACCCTATATAACCCCAATACATACCCTTTCATCCCATATTCCTTGTAAACAGGCTAGCTATAGCCCGGATCTGATATTTGCACATGTGGCACACGTGGTAAAGGGTTTGGGATTGGTAGGGCCTTGGTGCGGTAGGTAAAGGATTCGCGGTTTGTTTGCAGTGCAGTGCGGATAGTCAGGCTTGGTTTTCAGAGACTGCTTGTTGCATCTTGTAGACTAATTCTGGAGACCTCCAAATCCCGCACCCACCTGCTTCATCCCTGAAATCACCCCGGCGACCGCATCTCAATATAGCGCCCAAGCCCGTACACCGTGTTCAAGATCATGAACCCTGAAGTCTAGATCCGAAACCTTGAAGTCAAAATCTTGCATCCATGATCTAACCCTTTAATCTTCAGAGCCTCAGCCAGGAGTTGTGATCGCCGGAAACCAAAGCCCAACCGGTGCGCTAGATGCCTCAAAGTAACTGCAGCCAATGATGCGCAACTCTGAATAGAAATGCAAGGGTCCCTGGAAACTGCAACCTTACACCTTACCGAGACGCTCCACCCTCGGGCCTAGAGGTAAGCTGCAAGAGGTAGTCGCCGCCAACATCTGCAAACCCTAAGATAATCCCTATGACTCATAATTGCCATTAGAAAACATACATGTTTCCTATGACAGGACCAAGCCTGTGCCGGCGAGAGCATCCGCTGGCTCGCGCCGCGGACATCGGGCATGCTGCGGGTGTAGCTGCGGCCGCCTACCGAGCTCCTGCGGCATCGATGCTGCCGTTGCTGTTATACGTCTTGGGTATCTTTTCGACATCCCTAAGATAACACCATTGCCTGTCAAGGGAGTGCGGACTGGGTGCATCACTTGGGTTACAAGTTTTAAACTGGATTTAAAGGCAAGAGGGGCCTAAACGCCTAAACTCTGTGATCGGGGCTTTGGCGCTGAAAAGCTGCTACGGAAGTGCAGAGCCAACAGCTCCTGAGGCGGGTCTGAAAAATTTGATCAGCAATCCTACATGAACTAAACCCAAGCCCAGACTCACTCCCTTAATAGGAAACTCCATCAAAACTTCCCTCTAAGCAGAAGGTGAAGGTCTTGTTTGGATTTTACCTTCTAATCCTGGCCCCTATTAGAAACGCTAATCCGATTTGGGTGTGTTGTGGGGTAGTGATGGCGACCACGGGGCGGGGGCGGCTGCTGCTCATGATGATGATGATGATGATGATGGTGATGGTGACCATCATGGCTATGGCTAAGGTCAAACTATGAGAACTGCAACTCCATGCAAAAATGTGGCACCTTGGCAGCAGCGCCCGCAAGCTTCTTCATCTGACTGTGGGCGCGTTGATGAGTATCTGTGCTATTTCTACACAGCAAATCTTTCCTGCCCATCGCACAACACTCCTTCTGCCTCTTATCAAGGCTGCAGTGGAGAGCCATAAGAAGAGCCGCTATCAGCAGAAGTGGGTATTTATTGCAAAGGGAATTATTCCAATTCCTTAACCTCCATTTTCAAAGCAACAAACCTCTTCAACTCCAAAAAGGACCCCATAGTATAGGCCACTGCAGGGTGGACTGAAGATTGTTGAGGCACCTCGAAAATCCCAAACCCCACGCCCTGAAGCGAACATCCTTCATGCTGGGAGTCCTGGGTGTTGGGGTTGCGGGGGACTGCCGGCGAGAGCTTGACGTCAGGGAGGCCCGTGACAGCGGACCTTGAATTGCGGGGATCCAAGCCTAAACAACTTGAACCCATAAACCCTGAAGGTCTGAGGCTCTCATTGGGGAGAACCGTTTATGTGAGAGCCTGGCCCAGGCTCATCTAGTTTATTTGTAGCTGATCCTCCTACAGTCCCAACTCCTGAAACGCTTCATGGTACTGGCGGTCACAGGGAGCTGGCTGTAGCGAAATACCGGCCGTTTGGAATGACACTGAATTAACTTAACGTTGCCAGATAAAGATGAAAATTTAGGCTTTCCCAACACAAACAGTCATAGACATGGCACCTATTAAGGGCATAGTATGATTACCATCGCCGTTTTGGTTGACTGTTAGTCGGCAGGGGGGAGCTGACATGACGCTGTAGTCAACCAACCTAAGGTTCCTGATTCACAGGAACCTTAGGCTCTGTGTTCTGGCACAAACCCGAGGATCCAAAACTGTCAACACGCTTCACGCGTAAGAAGCCCTGAGATATGTATGTGGGGAATTATGGGGATAGAGACGTTCTGCTCACCTAGGCTTTTCCCCAAGGCGTGGAATCCTTAATCAAATGCTGTATGAGTATGCTAGCACCCCTTAACAATACATCCTTGTCTGTCTAGCTGCTTTCCTTGGCGCACCTCTGCTTCTAGATTGGATCCTGATGCCAATGAAGTAGACACGCCTACTACCAGGATGACAACTCCCCAAGCTGAAATTCCCAATCACATCCCTAAACCATGATTTAGGGGTTTAGGGGTTCAGGCTTTAAGGTACCACCTTGTTTGTCAGTAGATTAGGTGGAGCGGGGATGGACATAAGCCTTCCGTCCAAGCACATTGAACCCCAGAGCCTTAACGACTACTGTCCTTTCAGCCCATGCTTTACGAGGGTTTAGAGTTTAGGGTTTCAAAGTTCAGGGTTCAGGGTTGAGGGCATCCTGAGATTGTTTCGGGATCATTCATCAAATCCTTATGACCTCTTCTCACGAGCGTAAACACCTCTACCCCCTATTAACAACTTCCTCTCTTACGAGATTTCTCTTTACTGTCGGGTAATATACTATGATAGTGGTTGGGGTGAGATCTTCTGTAATAGCTGGAGAAAAACAGTAACGTACTCAAACACTGCCCTGTGGCTTCCATCGCTATCCCCCAACGGGAACACGATGGCCGAGTCCGTCCTGGAAGCGCTTGGAGCTGTGGAAGGCTAACAGTTTGGGGTTCAAGGTTGAGGAATTTGGAATTTGGTGGGGTTTCCGAAATCTGGATCTTTTTTTGGTACGCCTCGATGCTGACATATAATCCAGAAGCAAAAGGGGCTCATAGCTTTGAGAATAACATTGCCCATGCCTTAACGGGGGGAAGGACGTGAAAATGGCCTGGGCCACGTTCGACGCACTACCCCCTCTTCGCGTGAGCTCTGTTTGGAGACCTTTCCAAAAACAAAAGCCAAAAACCCAGGCCATTGAACGTTCTCCCACCCTTGCTGGGCCATTTAATGCAAGTTCCAATGCAAAGGTCAGCAACGCACCCTTTTTGCCGGGCCATTTATTGCAACTTTCGAAGCATTTCTATGTTCTAGACACAATCACTGCGCACCGCTCTCGTTTTATTTAGATTTTCTGAGGCCGCGCCTTGTTTGGTGTAAGTGGAACTTTTTTACGTCTCTACACGCTCCCCAGGACACAGATTTCCATGGGAGCATGAAACGTGCAAGGCAGTCGCTACTGCATGATCGCGCAGATCATGTAGCAGCGACTTCCTTGCACGTTTCATGCTCCCATGG